>PVKH010044756.1:0-10576 GCA_004027955.1 Chaetophractus vellerosus | reverse complement strand
ACACTGGCCTTAGGAACCCAACGGACTACAGCTACCTTGGGTAGGCAGGATAGTTAGAGAGGTTATAAATTTGACGAAAATTTCAAAATGTTTTCCAATTAAATTGACTGGTTGCTCATGCCAAAACACACTGTTTATATTAGGATTTTGAAGTGTGATAATTTGAGTTTTGCTTAAGAAATAAAATGCAAAATATGAGGTATTATTGTTATTTTCTTGTTTTCTATGAAAACAAATAACTGCAGTGTATGATTCCCCAGGGGGAGAAAAACCTATGTGTGATTGTGTATAGTTGGAAAAGCAAAAACAAAGAAAACAAACAAAATATTAGTTCAATTACAGCATATGTTGACATTAACAAAACTATTTTTGTTATATTATTGAAATATTTAATAGACAGATGAAAAAATAGTCTATGTATTTTAATGGCACTAATATTTTTATGAAATCATTTCCTTTGCCAATTCTCTAACATCTAATTTGCTCGTGGAGATGGAGCCCACAAGATGTTCTAGTTCCATGAGGGCATTGTTGGTGCTGCACATTTGTGCTTCTGTGAATATGGTACTGAGGACAGTGCATCTTCATCAATGGAGGCCATACCTTTATTTCACCTGTTTTCATCATCACCTTAGCAGACCACTAACTTGGCCTAATACTTTTATAGGACCTATCACAATCTTAGGATATCTATTTATTTAGTAATGCTTGCTTGTTGTTTTTTGCCCCTAGAGGATTGTAATACACCTGAGGAAGAGTCTTCTCTGTTTTGTTCAGGGCTGTATTTGTCAGTATTTATCACACAGTGAGTGTTCAATCAATATTTGTTGTAGGAATCAAGGCTGTATTAGGCACTGTCATCTCCAGCCCTACACAGGAAGCAGCACTGAACTACTTTTCCTGCAGGCTCAAATCCAAACAATATTTGAGTAAATGCAGGATGTACATTGTTAATGCCTTCCCCAATACTGGCTGGTCTGGAATTAGTCATCCTGTCTTAAGTTCTATACACAAGGAGTGTGTGATCAGTGTATTTCCATAGAGCCACAGTATTCCCCCTTCTTCATGCTCCTACCTCCCTATTCTCTTTCCTTTTGGAGTCTGGTTCTTGTACCTATTCAAAAAGAGAATTATGAAAATCAATTTCCCCATCTGCTGTAGTTCCATCTACAAAGAAATAAAAATAGGGACTGTTCAGCTTCATATAAGAAGTACTTACTGGACTGTAAAACAAATGAATAAAATACCAAAATAGAACATAAGGAAAAGAAAATGAAACTGTCATTAAGTATCAGATTTACTTTCTACTCTGGACAACTTTAGGTATGTAGTTGCCACCTTGTTAGGTGTGAAATCTGGTCATTCTGTGACCACGTGTGTTTAGTCCCTCAGTGAGCTAATCTTAGTGCCCCCAAAATAACATGAAAAAAATA
This sequence comes from Chaetophractus vellerosus, assembly GCA_004027955.1. Lineage (NCBI taxonomy): Eukaryota > Metazoa > Chordata > Mammalia > Cingulata > Chlamyphoridae > Chaetophractus > Chaetophractus vellerosus. Next base: position 9,143 of record PVKH010044756.1, on the reverse strand, counting down.
CTCAAAAAGATAATATTTTGTACACTCATATGCTAGACTCACAAGAGGAAATGGAGATTTCACTTAAAAACAAATTATGACATAATATATAAAGAACTTGTATAACTCAACAAGAAAATGATAAACAGCCCAATTAAAAATGGTCAAGGGATTTGAATAGACATTTCTCTGGAGAAGATATACAAATGTCCAACAAGCATTTGAAAAGATGGTCAACATCATTAGTCATTAGGGAAATACAAATCCTAGAGGAGATACCACTAGGAATGGTCATTCTACCCACAAGAATAGTAATAATAAATAGTTTAGCTAGGTAGGTAGATAGATAAGATGGAAAATAAACATTGTTGATGAGGATGTGGAGAAATTCAAACCCTCCTACATTTCTGGTGGAAGTATAAAATGATGCAGCCACTATGGAAAACAGTTTGTGGATTTTTCAAAATGATAAACTCAGAACTACTATGGAATGAGCAATTCCACTTTTAAGTATATAACCAAAATTTTTCAAAACAAATGTCCAGACAAAACTTTGTACATGAATGCTAACAGCAGCAGTATTCACAATAATCCAAATATCCTTCCTCAGAAGAATGGATAAATAAAATGTGGTATATCAATAAAATGGGATATTATTTATTCATAAAAAGGAACGAAGTACTGATATATGCTACAATATGTGTGAACCCAGAAAACACATGTTAAGTAAAAGAATCCAGACACAAAGGCCACATATTGCATGATTACATTTATTTGAAATGTCCAGAACAGGGAAATCTGTAGAGATAAAGGTTAGTGGATATCAGCAGTTGAGGATTGCAGGGAATGGCAAGGGACTACTGAATGGCTACAGAGTTTCCTTTTGGGGTGATGAAAATATTCTGGAATTAACAGTGGTAATGGTTGTACAACATTGTGACTGTACTACATGCCACTGCATTATACACATTAAAATGGTTAAAATGGTGACTTTTATGTTCATGTGTTTTACCACAATAAATTAATGGAAAGGAGATGCTTGGGATGTTTGGGATGTAAAATTCTTTTGGTGATGAGGCACAAACACAGATAGCTGGCCAGCTGAGAATGTGTGAAAGGACGGCAGTGTTAGATCAAAGACCCTGGAGGGGTAAAGGGGAGAAAGAGGGCAGCCAAGGGCCACTGGGCTTACCTAACTTAGGTTCCTGTGAGGGTTCATAGAGGAGAGGGGAAAGAAGCACATATGGGTCCCTTTTCTTGTCTTTATCATGATCCCAAGGGGAGGGGTAGGGCTTTCCCACTGTTACTGGGGATTGGAAATATCAAGCTATAAGGCACGAAAAGCAGAAGCAGCAAGTGTCCTTTGGAGAAGCTGAGAGTAGCTTCTTATCATCCAAGCCAAATGGAGAGAGAGTAAATTATGTGGAACAAAATGCTAGTAAATTATGTGGAACAAAATGGCAAGGGGCCTTTGGGAGAAGAAGCCCCAAGGAGCTTAGGGCAGCTTTTACTATCCAAAACATATTGAGATACAACCTCTGATAGTTGTGGTTACACCAAGAGCAGGGCTAACAAATTGAACTGCAAAAGAAAGGGTTGATTTATTTGAAGTAGTATATATTGTTTAACTATTCTATCTAATCGCTATATAGATCCCTCCTATGGCTTTTTCATTGTGAGACAATGGCTGAGATCTGCAAGGTGGAGCTTGTGCACTATTTATTTTCCAGCCAGAATGGTGATAAATATGTTAAGGGACTGAAGGTGGCATTGAATCTGCTGAAACAAGGATTATTAAGATTGACACATACCGTGTAAACCGATTCTTCCAAGCAGATGATCACTGTTGCAAGACCCAATTTACCAGGGTTGAGTGAACACTCACGAGTGATTATAGTGCACACTCACTTAGAAACAGAGTCAAGTATATTGTGTAAAATAAAATAAAATAAATTTGACTGTTGAACACACTAAACACACATTTAGCAACCCCCTATTACATTGCGGATATCATGCTAGATGTTAGCAATTGTAACAGGTGACTAAGGCATAATATATTTCTTTTAAAAGAAGATAATATAGTACAAGGGGTGTTTGCATTTCTGCGCATACAAACAGAAACACACTGACATGTACATGCTAACTAAAAGCTCTGACTCTTAGAGATGGAAGGAATCTAAGAGAGCCCTGCCATTCTTTTGAAACTAAAGGCACAAGGACTCATCTGGTACATAGTCTCACGTCTCACTTTTCACAGAGCAGGAAAATCTCCACACTGCCACCTTTCCGCCTAAATTTCTGCTTCAGAATTTCCGGATTTTAGATTCATTTCAAACACATTTTAGAGGATCCACTATTTACTTGGCACCCTATCAGTTGCTACCCAATATCTCATCTACATGTATGTTCACAACAAACTGGTGAATATATCTGTATATATGCATTTATTTTAAGTTGCAGATGAAGAAATGCAATACATATTTGTTGAACTAAACTACACAGTTTCCTATTTGCCTAATATGTCAGGCTTTGCTTGAAATGAGGTATACAAAAACTATTAGAATCCTCTTCCTGCCAAAAAAAAAGCAAAAATATCAGAGAAGAAATGCATAAAAATATAACCGAACTATGATGTGATAAGTGCCATGGCAACAATATATACCAGATACAGAAGTGGCAACTCAGTATGGCTGAGAAGCTTATTGAAGTCTCCATAAAGAGAATAATCCCTGAGTTGAGTTATAAAATAATCAACATTCAGTGTGGTTGAGAAGGATGTATATCTAGAATGAATTAAGTGACTGGAAGGTGTGATCTTTAACTAATGAATAGAACACAGGAGAAGGGGGATATTTGGTAACGGCGAAATGTAGAGCAGGTGAGATGGGTTAAGAAAATGATGGGTTAATTTGGGGATATGTTGTGTTTAAGGTTCTTGTGAGACAGCGAATTGTATATGTGTAGCAGACATACGGGATAATAAGTATAATTTTAAAGAACAGATATGAGGTGGAGATAGTTGGGGAATAAAAATATGGAATGTGCCCAGTGGTATATATATATATATATAGAGAGAGAGAGAAGGAGACAAATTTAAATCCAAGGTAACAGGTTTGAAAGTTCAGGATCTTTTCAAAGAAGAGCTATATAATTTTTATCGCTATACCTTTCTAAAAAGGAATCTGAAAGAACAAGAAATGGATCAATACTTTAAAAGATTGCATTGCATGAACACTTACCTATGGATGCTTAGAGCTACTGTTCCATGTTAGAAAAAAATATATTAAGACACATAAAGAAGTCCATATAAGAGAGTTTATGAATATTCAGGTTGAAACTCCAAACTCATATAATGCATCTCATTTGTCAAATTTTCTCATTGTCAAATTTTCAACAAGATTATTCCTGAACACCTCCAATAACAGCAGATGCATTCCTTCCTGTGACAGTTCTCACTAGTATCTATTTGTTCATTCATTCACTCATTTTTTACTGTTCAATCCATTTTTATTGAGTAGCCACTACACACCAGGCCCTCTGCTAAGTGCCAGGAATAAAGTCAGACATGGTTCCTGTCACTTGCAAACTTGTAAAGTGTACATGCATTAAATAAATAAATAAGTAAATAAGCATTTAAAGTAATTGTATTATTTATTGATGTGCAACAAATTACCACCAAAACCTTGTGACCTAAAACAACAGTAAGCATTTATTATATCACACAGGTTCTGCAGATCAGGACTCCAGCAGATGATCTGGGTGGTTCTAGTGCAGAGTCCCTAATGATTTTGCAGTGAAGCTGTTGGCACGGGCTGTAGTCATCTGAAGGTTGGAAGTGGAGGATTCACTTTCATGATGGCTCACTCTCATGGTTGTTGGCAGGAAGCCTCAGTTCCTTGCCATGTTGGCCTCTCTCTAGGGCTGCTTTTGTATCCTTACGACATGGCATCTGGCTTCCCCCAGTCAAATGATCCAAAAAGGAGGGCAAGGAGAAAGCGGCAGTGCCATTTATAACCCAGACTGAGAAGTCGCGTGCCATCACTTCGATGGTAATCTCTTCAGTTTAAGTAAGTTACTAAATTCAGTCCACATTCAATGGGAGGGGAATTAGGCTCCAACTTTTGAAGGGGAGTGTCAAAGAACTGTGTACATACTTTTTAAAAAATCCTAATAATTAAATTAAAAACTGTGAACAGTACAAAAGGAGCTCTAATTAAAAATAACACCGAAATACTTTCTTTAGGTAGCATGGTCAAATCAAATCTCTCTGAAGAAAAGCTATTTAATTTAAAGCCTAATATAAAAATGATTAATTAGGCAGAACTGAGAGGAGATAGAATAGCTAGTAAAGAAAGATGGAGTTGTATTAGAGAAATTTAAGGAAGACTGGTTTGTCTATACCACAGTAAGCTGTGGAAAGTGAAGTGACAAGATGAGGGAGGCTGGAAAGTTTGGTAGTGGCAAGAGAATACTGGACTTGAAGATCATGGTAGAGAATTTCAACTTTATGCCAAATGTATTAGGAATAAAATGAAGGATTTAAATCAAGGATACGACATCGTCAGATTTCCATTTTAAAGTATTATTCTGGTCCTTATTAGAAGCTCTTTTTTTAAAAAAAAATCACAATATCTATCCTCTGAAACTTCTACCACACAAGTCACTTTTGACTATTTTTAATTTATAGAAAATTCTATTTCCACACAGAAAGCCTTTAAATAATTGAATATTTTTTGTCTCAATTGAATTTTCTCTTCTTAAAGACAAATATTTCAAGTATCTACTGCCATCTTATATATAAGTTGGTTTTAAACTTTTTAAAAAGTAGCCAATTACCAATTTGTCAGGAATGGGTAAATTGGTTAAGGTTTTAGAACAGATTGCTGGCCATTTAAGAAAGGAACAAAGTGGAACCTTACTTTATTCCTTATTCAAACTTCACTGAGATTCACCCAAGTTTGGGTGTGTATCAGTAATGCCTCCCTTTTTATTTCTGAGTAGTAGTCCATGATATGAATGCGCCACAATTAATTTAACCATTCATTCCTCAAAGGACACTTAGATAGTTTACAGTTTAGGGTATTACCAATAAAGTTGCTATGAGCATTCATACAAATGTTTCTGCATGAAAATAACTTTCATTTCTCTAGGATATTTCACAAAGGGTATAATTGCTGGATCATTTGGAAAACCCACTTTTAGTTTTAAAAGGAACTGCCCAACTATTTTTCGAAGGAATTGTGCCATTTTACATTCTCACCAGCAATGTATGAGTAATTTCAGTTTCTCCACATCATATCCTTGCTAGTATTTAGTAGTCTCACTATTTTTCATTTTAGCCATTCTGACATCTCATTGTGGCTTTAATCTGCGTTTCTCTAGTAGCTAATAATTTCAAAGATCTTTTCATGTTCTTATTTATCTTCTCTATATACCCTCTTTGGTGAGATGTCTGTTCAAAACTTTTGTCCATTTTCTAACTGGATTGTTTGATTTTTTTTAAAATTCTGAGTTTGTGAGGTTTTATATATTCTAGATAAAAGTGCTGGGTTGGATATGTGATTTGTAAATATTTTCTCCCAGTCTATAATTTGTCTTTTCATCCTCTAAATGAAATCTTTTTCAGAGTAATGTTTCTTGTTTTAATGATGTCTAACATCAAATTTTCCTTTTATTGATCATGTTTTTGATGTCAAGTCTAGGAACTCTTTGCCTAGTCCTGAGGATCTTCTCATTTGTGTGCGTCCTAGAAGTTTTATAACTTTATGTTTTACATGCAAAACCATGATCCATTTGAGTTAATTTTTCCCCTATGCTTGTCCAGTTGTTCCAGCACCATTTATTGGAAAGTCTCTCTTTCCTTCCTTGAATTTCTTTCTCTCTTTTGTCAAATATTAATTGGAAATATTTGCACAGCTCTATTTTTAGGTTCTCTCTTCTGTCCCATTGATCTGTGTGTCCACCGTTCTGCCAGTACCACACTGTCTTTATTATTCTAGCTATGTAATAAGCCTTAACATTGAGAAGAGTGTTTCCCCCCACTTTATACTTTTTCTTTTATCAAGATTGCTTTGACTATTCTAGGGCATTTTTCTTTCCATATAAATTGAAAATAAGCTTGTGTATGTCTGAAAATAACTTGCTGAGATTCTTACAAAAATTTATAGAACAATTGGAGAGAATTGGCATCTTTACTATTTGAATATTCCAATCCATTAACACTGCATGTCTCCCCAAGTATTTAAGTCTTCTTTGATTTCTGAGCACTTTTTAATTTTCATCCTAAAGATTCTATCCATGTTTTGTTAGATTTATGCCTAAGTATTTCACTTTCTTCATAAAAATTGTAAATGGTCTTGAATTTTCAATTACAGTTTGCACTTTTTCATTATCAGTATATACAAATGCAATTGATTTTTGAGTGTTGATCTTATATGAAATGAACTTAATTAACTTATCAGTTCTAAGATTTTTTTTTTAAGGTAGAATCCTTGGAATTTTCTAAGTAGACAATCAAGTTATCTTAAAAGAAAGTTTTATTTCTTTCTCTCCAATCTGTATGGCTTTTATTTGTACTATTTTGAATGAGAGTGATGAGAGTCGGTGTTTGTGCCCAGTTCCTGAACTTAAAAGTGTTGAATTTCATAAAATATTCTTTGCATGAATTCATATGATCATGTTTGTTCTTCAGCCTGTTAATATGATGGATTTCATTTACTGATTTTCAAATATTAAATCAGCTTTGCATACCTAAAATAATTCATTAATATTATTTTTAATATATTTTTATATTTGATTTGTGAAAATTTTGTTGAAGATTTTTGTAAGTCCATTAGAGATCTTTGCCTGGTGTTTTCTTTTGTGTGTATGATTTGTCTGATTTTGATATGAGGGTAGTGTTGACTTCATAAAGTAAGTCAGAAAGTGCTCCTCTTTTATTTCATAGAAGAGTTTTATAAAATTGGTGTTAATTCTTCTTTGAATGTTAGGTAGAATTTTCCAGTGAAATTCCCTTGGTAAGTAGATTGCTTTAGGAGAGGTTTTTTTTTTTTTTAATTACAAATTCAATGTCTTTAATAGTTACAGAGATTTTCAGATTATTTATTTAATCTTGTCTGAGTTTTGGTATTTTTTGGCTTTCAAGGATTTGATCCATTTCTTCTAAGTTATAGAATTTATGAGTGGAAAGCTGTTTGTAGTAATCTCTTATGAAGATTTGAGTGATATTTCTGTTTCATTCCTGATATTGGCAATTTATGTCTTTTTTCTTTTTGTCTTGTTAATCTTCATGTTTTAAATCTCATTCATTTATCTTCTTATCTTTATTACTTCCTTCCTTCTGCTTGCTTTGTGTTTATTTTGTTCTTTTTTTTCTAGTTTCTTGAGATAGGGACTATAGGTTTAAGATCTTCCTCTCTCTAATGTAAACGTTTGGTGTTACAAATTTCCATCTCTGCACTGCTTTATCTGCATTCTACAAATTTTTATATACTGAATTTTCATTCAGTTCTATGCATATTTTAATTTCCTTTGAGACTTCCTCATTGGTCCATGTATTATTTAGAAATGTGGTTTTAGTTTCCAAGCATTTGGAGATATTTTGGTTGTCTTTCTGTTATTGATTTCCATTATTATTCCGTGTGATCAGAGAACAGTCAGTATGATTTCAATTTTTAAGAAAATTTGTTAAAATTTGTTTTATGATAGACCTTATGACACACCAGTATGAGAGCTGAAACAAGAAGACAGCATGTACCTTGTTCAATTCACCTGGAAGTTGAACTTCAGGTAACTCAAACTTTTTTGCTGTTTTGTGCATATATGCAAATGACTGCTAAAGCATCCAAACATTGCTTTGGAGTTAAAAATAAATTTTAAGAAGAGACAGATTCACAAATATCAAATCCACGAATGGTGAGCATTAACTAAATATCTATATGCAAATTTGATCATGTGACTCTTGCACTTAAAAGTCTTTAGCTCCCCATTTTGCTCAAAATAGATTTGACACTCCCTACAGTAGATCTTGCCTATTATTCTAGTGTTACTGCTTGCTATTCTTCTCTTCATGCACTGTTCTCCAAACATGCTGGCTTTTTCTCACTCTCATGCATAACATGTTCACTTTAGTTTCTTTATACATAACCTACATACTGCTGTAATGTTTATTTCCTGACCAAGTCTTATTCATCCTTCAAGGATTCAGCATTAAAGCCTTCACCACCTTACAGACAAGGTGGAGTTTTTAAGTTATTATAATCATAATTCATTGTATATTACCTGTATTAGAATTTTCAGAATTATAATTATAATTATAATTATAACTATTTAATATTTGTTTATTTCACTGTATTATAATGTCTAGGAGAACAGGAAGGATGCCTGTCTTAGCACCTAATAGATGTTCAAGAAACATCTATTAAATAAACACATGGAAGTTTTTTTAATAAATTGAATTTTCAGGGCTTTAAACCACAGATATACATATTTGTGCACAAAAATATATGTGCAAGATTGTTCTTTTGGAAAATTGTTTGGTAATATTTGGACGTGGAGATATTTAAAGTGGGCATCATCAGGGATTAGATGCCATTAAATCCAGCAATGCCAAACAGCCCTTAAAACAATGAAATAGATAAAAATTGTCCCATATTGATATATTAAATATTAAAAGAAAATTTAACATACAATGGAATACTACTCAGCAGTAATAAGGAATAAAGTGCAAACACATGGGATAACATGGATGAATCTTGAAGACCTTATGTTGAATGAAGTAAGCCAGGCATTGAAGGATGAACTGTACATGACCTCACTGACAGGAATAAAGGAAATCGAGCAGTCCCTGAGAACTAGGGTCTGAAAGATAGGTTTACAAGAAAGAGAAAGAGATGAGAATGTTGTGGGGCATCATCCATAGGGACATAATCTGTGGTGAAGTGATGGAGTGTGGGTGTGTGTTGGGGGAATGGGACAGGTGGGTGGTGATATTGCTGGGTTTTGTGGGGCAGGGTTGTTGGCTGGGAGGACTGGGAGGGGCAGGTTGGAGAGCCCAGGATGCTTTGGGGGAGTGGAGGGAGGACCGGATGAACATTTGGGACTTGTGGGTGCGGGGTTGTGACCGCAGAGGTGGGAGTGCACTTGTCGCAGTGTGGAGGGGAGGT
>PVKH010044755.1:0-10574 GCA_004027955.1 Chaetophractus vellerosus | reverse complement strand
ATTTATGACAATGTATCTCTTCTTTGTATCCTTCTATTTATATTAGCATACAGGTGAATGTATGTACGTTTTATATAAGTATGTGAGTAATGTATATATGTATTATTAAAAATATGTAAAACCTCTCTAAAATTTGGCTAACAATTTTAAACACAGAGCTTGACATAAATAAATGCTTAATGAATATTTGATGTATTACTGAGTTTATGAATTAACAGATTTTTAAAAGTGTAACATTTTACCTATTCTTCAGCACTTAACTTATTTCACAGTAGGTCCATGACTACAGATATAACTCATACTTCAAAATGGACAACTTGTTGGATCTGTAAGTAGACATTTCACTGAAAAACCATTTTATCAATTCAAAATTCAATATAAGAGCAAACTTTTTAATGTACACTGATTTTAAACATTCTGATATTTAATAAAGATTTTTTGCTGTTTCTATAGTTATTGATTTATATATTGCTATAATATTTATTATACATTGATATATAATCAAGCATGTAGTCAGGTAAAGAGAATACTTAAAATTCATGGGGTATTTTCAAATATTTGCAGAGCTTTGAGGTTGCTTTGAGCTTGCTGTGCCACACATTCTCCCATAATTTGATGCTGTTTTTCTATATGAAATAAATTTCGTTTCTATATTATTTTTTCTGAGCCAATATTTTGGTACATGATATTCCCTGTTTTCCTGCTTCGTAGTTTTCCCATTCAAGCATACATGGTTTTGTAAACTCAAATGAACATTTGAAATAGAACAATAACAAAAATGTCAAGCATTCCTGTCTGACTTGTTTCCTCATAAATTGGCTTTTAAAACTTGCATTTAATAGTGAAAGCAAAGAGTCCTTCTCACCAGTTTTTGGGGGGTGGAGGAGGCTAAAGTGGCTTTTATCACTATGCATTCTGGGCCTTTGCTGTGATGAGAAATCAAACTGCATTGTTTGAAAGGAGAGCAAAATGAGGCTTTTGTATCCTTGGTCATAAAGGTTGAGATAGAGGTCCCATAGAAGTAGGATGAAAAAAGAAAGGAAAAGTGATTGGGCTGTGAGGTCCTTTAAGTAGCCCAAGTCAGAGCTCATACTGAGATAAGTTTCAGGGATAGTGTGAGGACTGGGAGTTGGGCCTGTGGAGGTTTAAAGGACCAATTTGAGTCAGTCTTGTGGGGACTAGAGGTGGCTCTGAATCTCCATCCTGCACTTTGAATTCCTGACAGTCTCTGCTGTAAAGCCACTATTTGAGGAATCCCTTCTGATCTCTTTGCACTGAAGATGGTCATCTAAGTTTTTCAGCATTTGTCCTTACCCTGGGACTCAAGAAATAATGCTCCTTCAAAACTGCTGATTACTTGTAAGCTTCCGGGGACCAATGACACCTAAAAGGCAGTGATAGAGGAGCACGATAACTACCAGTTTAGAGATGGAGTAGAACACATTGGACCTAAACCTGAGCAGAGAGGAAGGGACAGCCACCCTCCTACAGCAACAATCAATTTAATACATTGTGAAATTTGAAGTTCTTTTATGAATCTCAAAAAAGAAAAAGATTATATTCTTGAACTTTTCCATTCCTGTGGATGTGGGGCCCTTTTGAATGGACTATGTCAGTAAGTTGTGACTCAGGTTGGAGCTCTGCCCTCCTACTGGAGCTTTATATAAGCAGACATATTGAGAGAGACACAGAGAAAGGAAGCTGCCATTTTTGACCCTTCCATGTGAGAGAGGACTTGAGCATCATTAGTAGCCAAAGCTTAAACACAAAGTCCCCCAAGACTCTGGGCCCACAGAACAATTAAGACTGAAGACATGAGCCATATGCATGATAGCCCACAGATGAACTTGGGAATAAAGTGGCGCAGCTGAGTCTGAGAGAGGAAGCCTGGAAAGAGACAAGCGCTATGCCTTGTTGCTGAGCTCTAGGTGATGGCAGATTTGGGAGAGGAAGTTGGGGATCTGCTTCCATCTTTACCACGTGGCAGGACACCATAATCACCAGTAGCTGACTTTGGTGAAAAAGCACCTCTGAAGGTGCTTTGATTTAGACATTTAACAGTCTTGGAACTATAAGCTTTTACCTAAATAAAATCTCTTTTATAAAAGCCAACCCATTTCTGGTACTTTGCATCAGCAGCCCTGTGACAAACTAAGACATACCTCAAAATTCTATTGTATTGCATGCCAAGATTTACAAAATAATTTTCACACTTTTCATCTCATGCTCACAATTACCTGGTGATGTGAATAAACCAGGAAGCAGGCAAAGAGAAGCTACAATTTGCCAACATTAACAAAAGCTATTGCTAAAATCCAAGAGTAACAATTGTTAGCTGATGAGTGACATAAATAGACTTAAAGGGTATTAGAGAAAAGCAAGATAAATATTGTTGTGATAATCACAAAAAAAAACTATGAGATTTGTTCTAGAACCTAAAGAATGTAAGACTTGGATGGAGTGGAGATGAAAAGTTCCCCCTATATGGAAAAAATAGACTGGAGGAAACTTAGAGTACTTAATGATTACTGAGCATGGTGACAAAAATTCAGAGACTAGTCTGGCTGGAAGAGTATGTATCAATTTGTAAAAAGAGATAAAAATGGTTAGGCTCCATCTTAATTATGTAACCATTAGCTGCACAAGTAAACTTGTGGATTGCATGTAATGGAAAGGTGTTGAAAAGAGATGATCAAATTGATGCTTTAGAGTATTGATTTGCCAATAGCATTAAGATTTTTTTTAATTATAGAGGAACTGAAAACAGAGTGACATATAGTGTGTATGTGTGTATTTATATATATATATATATTGTATTTATATATATATATATATATAGCAATCAGGCATGTGAGTTTATGGACTTATAACACGAGTATAGTAGTATATAGTAGTATATAATAAATATGGTAGTATATAATAAGAAATACAAAATATTTCAAAGACAAATAAGTAGAGCTATACAGAACCATACAGAAATATCTGTATTTTATAGCTAGCATTATCTTAATATAATGAGAAAGTGGTTGACATTTCTAATGGGAACAAAACTAGGTATTAGGTAGTTCTAAAAGTATAGTTTGAGTTTTTATTTTTTGATTTTAGTTTTTGTAAAACCAGCAGCTACATGTACATTGAATCATGTACAGAGTTAATCATTATTTCCAAAAGAGAATTTAACTTTGGTAATATTTGACAGAAATAACATAGATTTGCTATTTTAAGTAAAAGATATATAGGTTCAAGATAATAATAGGTGAGTTTGGGAATTTATAATTAATATCCCATTTCAAAATTGAATTTTGGGTAGCAGATGTGGCACAAGTGGTTGAGCACCTGCTCCCCACATGGGAGGTCCCATGGGTTCAATCCCCAGCCCCACTACCTTGGAAAAAAAAAGAAAGAAAATGAATTTTACCCCTGGTCAAATGTGCCAGATTGACTACATATGTTTATAGTCTCTACTGACATTAGTGTAAATTAATAAACAAATTTAAATTGTATAGTCTCAAGAAAATACAGGTGATAGAACTGAAGCCATGTGGTAGGCAAGAGCTTTCAACACATTTTTCAGTGACTTAAAGCAGAAATCAAATAGTCGATCTTAAAATAGCAGAGAAAGCTAATACACAATTGTTTGCATTAGGAGAAACAGATGGAAAATTGAAAATGACCCAATTTACCTTAAAGTGATTAACTGCAAGGCCCAAGGTTTGAAGAAAGTGAGACTAAGGCTTGAGGATAGAAGTTTGGAGCTTATCAGCAAGGCTATTGAAAGCCCCAAGAAATGTGATTTGTGCGTATGAAACCTGGGAACTAGTAAAGTGCAAAGAGGAAACATGGAGAAACCTATTGATATGTTCACCAGAGCTATTAATCTGACCAAATCAGACATGGGGATGGCTCATCTATATTCACTTTGTGATGCTGCCCATGACAAGACAGAAGTTGCAAAGAAATGTGGCTTAAAACCATCACCATCATAAAATGTAGAGACCTGGAAAATGTCCCTTTTTTGTTAGAAGTTTAAGCCCTTTTCAACCGAACCCTAAAGATTCTGTCATGAACTGTGTTGAATGGTGAAGCTTGGCATTTCCACTTGAGGTATTGTTATTTGTTACATCTGTTTCATATTTAGGTGTTGTGGGAGTGGCTGTTTAAGGAAGTTTGCAGTGCTGCAGCTTTTATTCCTTATGCCACCAAAGCTTAGAAGCTTAAAGAGATGTTAAAATAAATTTGCAAAGGATACAAAAGATAACTGGCCATCAAAATAAGAACTTTAGTTTGTTTAAGAAAAAAAACGGGAAGGCTGTATAGGGATTTAAAATTTAGGGCTTAGGTGAAAATCCTGCTTGTCCAAGAAAATCTCCCACCATGTGCATCAGGCAAGTCTTGTTTGCAACAGCATGGGCAGTAGAACAGAAATTTGTTCTACTGAGAATTTCAAACAAATAATTTTTTCAAATTTTTCACAACAAGCACAGTGAAGATTGAGGTAAAATATGAATTAAAAACAGTGGAATTAAGAGAAATTCAGCATAACAAATGATAAAATCTTCAAAGCCCTTGTTTCACTCATATTTCCTTATCCCAACAACCAGATATCTGTCACTGAGGGCAACATACTGTAAATATCTTCTCTTATGGAAAATCATGACTCTAAATAATAATATAACTGATAACCTTGTAGTATTATTAGAAGATATTGCATCCATTGCAACAATAATAGATGTTATGAAAGAGAAAAAAATCAGAGAATAGGAGTTCTTAGAAGTGAAATATGATAACTGAACTAAAACCAAATGTAATAGAATGTTTGGATGATAATAGCTAATAAATCACCCAGAAAGAGAACAAATATACAGGCAAATGGACACAGGGAAAAGATAAGAAGATTAGAGGACATATTTTGAAAGTCCAAGATTTGACTAAGGGGGTACTTAGAGAAAAGAGAAAATGTAAGTAAAATGTTAACAAAGAAATAATTTAAATGGTCCAGAATTAAGGGAAGAAATTCCATATTTTAACGACCTACCTATTAGGAAATATATGTTCAAAGTTAAAGCACATCACTGTAATATGTCAAAGGATCTGAAATAAGGATTATATACTAAGTTATTTCAGAAAGATATGGCAAACAAAATGAACTAAAGTAAACAGATCACATTAAAATAATCACACAAGAAAAACTTCTATTTTTTTGTTACGTATCCCCTCCTATCTGCTTGTTCTTGCTGTGTTCTTTTTTTTTTTTTTTTTTGCTTTCTTCTGTGTCTGCTTTGTCTCCACCTGTTGTGGCGATGTGCCAAGTCAGCTCACTGCGCAGGCGGCTTGCCCCGCTCATGGGCGGCTCTGCTCGTGGGTGACTTGCCCTGCCTGTGGTGACTTTGCCCTGCCCGTGGCAGCTTTGCCCTACCCACGGTGGCTTTTTGCCCTGCCCACGGTGGCTCTGCCCTGCCCACAGTGGCTTGCCTTCTCAAGGTGGTCTGCCCACTCGGAGAGGCCCCCGGGAACTGAACCCAGGACCTCCCATGTGGTAAACTGGCGCCCTATCCACTGGGCTATCAAGCTGGCCCCAGATAAAGTGTTTCATGAGGAAAATCTGCAGGAAGAAAAACACACATGACTGGAAATAACAAGCATACAAATAATTTTTCAATAAATAAGTTAGAAATAATATAATTAGTCATTATAGATCTGGTTGAATATGTGGAGAAAAGTAACTAAAGTGCATAGCAAGCTAAGTAAATGAAAATTCAAGGTAGATTTTTACACCAGAAAACCCAATTTGTTGTACAAAAAAGGAAACAAATTCATACACTAAGTAGCTCAGCAATGAGGAAAATACTTTTCCAAAGAATAATACAAATGGCTTAAAAAGCACATGAAAATATGCTCAACATCACTAGCTATTAGGGAAATGCAAATCAAAGCTACAATGAGATATCATCTTAGAACTATTAGAATGGTGGCTATTAAAAAAAAAAACGAGATAACTACAAGTGTTGGAGAAGATGTAGAGGAAAGGGAACCCTCATCCACTGCAGGTGAAAATGTAGAATGGTGTAGCCATTATGAAGGACGGTTTGGTGGTTCCTCAGAAAGCTAACTATAGAACTGCCATCTGATCCAGCAATCCCACTGCTGTGTATATAAACAGAAGAATTGAAAACAGGGACACGGATAGATACATGCATACCAAGGTTCATAGTGGCATTATTCACAATTACCAAAAGCTGGAAGCAACCCAAGTATCCATCAACAGATGAATGGATAAGAAAATTATGGTATATACATACAATGGAATATTACTTAGCTGTGAGAAGGAATGAAGTATTGACACACAGTGCAACATGGATATCTCTTGAAGACCATATGTTGAGTGAAGTATGCCAATCACTGAAAGACAAATATTACAGGATCTCACTGATATGACCTGAGCAAATTGAGCAGACTTACAGAGCTAGAATCTAGAAGATATGTTATTAGGAAACCTTATGTTACTAAAGGACCAGATTCACAAGAGATCCTAAAGGGAGTGCTGCAGGCTGAAAGGGAAAATAATAACAACAACAATAAAACAATGGTGAGAGAGTTGGAGAAGAGTGTGGAAATAAAGATTATTAGTAAGAGTAACTTAAATGGTAAAAAGACACACAATAGTAAGATATAATAATAGAAAAACTGAAGAATAAAATGGATGAAGAAAGTAATGTTTTTTCATAATAATATTGAATGTTAATGGATGAATTCTCCAATCAAAAGACATAGACAGATGGAAAGGATAAAAAATTTGAATGATCTATATGCTATACACACAACACTCACCTCAGATGTAAGAATACAATCAGGTTGAAAGTGAAAGGTTGAAAAAAGATATGCCATGCAAATTGTAACCAAAAAAGACCTGGAGTAGCAATACCAATTCTGACAAAATAGGTTTTAAATGCAAAACCTTTATAAGGGATGGGGAAGGTCATTATATATTAATAAAAGAGGCAATTCACCAAAAAGAAATAACTATAATAAATATTTATGCACCTAACCTGAGTGCCCCAAGGTACATTAGTCACACAATGGCAAAACTGAAAGGAGAAATAGACATCTCTACAATAAGTTCGAGATTTCAATACACCACTCTCAGTATTGCATAGAACATCTGGACAGATGATAAATAAACAAAGAACTTGAATAATATGATAGGTTAACTAGACCTAACAGACATTTATAGATCATTACACCCCCAGAACAGCAGGGTATACATTATTTTCAAGTGTTCATGAATCCTTCTTCAAGATAGACCATATGTCGGGTCACAGGACAGGTATCAATAAATTTAAAAGATGGAAATTATACAAAGCACTTTCTCTGATCATAATGGAATGAAGCTGGAAATCAATAATGGACACAAAAAGGGGAAAATACACTCATAAATATCAGTGAGTCAGAGAAGAAATCACAAGATAAATCATTAAATATCTGAAGATGAATGAAAACAAGAACACAACATATCAAAACCTATAGGATACAGCACAGGCAGTGCTGAGAGGGAAAATAATAGCTCTCAAGCTTCCATTAAAAAAAGAAGAAAGAGCTAAAATTGAAGACCTATGTATACACTGTGAGGAACTAGGAAAAGAACAACAAACTAAACCCAAACCAAACCAAAGAAAATAAATAATAAAGATTAGAGCAGAAATCAGTGAAATTGAGAACAACAACAACAACATAAAAACAGAATCAATAAAATCAAAAGTTGGTTCTTTGAGAAGGTCAATGTGATAAGAAAACCCTTAGCTAGACTGAACAGAAATGATAGGGGAGACAGAAATAAGAGAGATAATAAGAAAATACTATTAACAATGGTATGCCAAGAAACTAAACAATGTAGAAGAAATGGAGAAATTTCTGGAAACACATAATCGCCACAGACCCTAGAAGAAATACAAACATCAACAAACCAATCATGAGTAAACAGATTGAAACAGTCATTCAAAACCTCCCAAAAATGAAAAGTCCAGGACCAGATGCCTTCACAGATAAATTCTACCAATCACTCAAAAATGATCTAAAACCAGTCTGACACAAGGTCTTTCAAAATTTTTTTTACAGAATGGAACCTACCAAACTCATTCTATGAAGCCTCCATCACCCTAATACCAAAACCAGATAAAGATACCATGGAAAAAGAAAATTAGAGACTAATTTCTCTAATGAATATAGACGCAGGAACAAATTACTTGCAAACCAAATCCAAAAGCACATTAAAAGAATTTACACACCATGATCAAGTAGGTTTTATCCCAAGTATGCAAGGGTGATTTGACACAAGTAAATCAATTAGTGTAATAAACCACATTGATAAATTGAAGAAGAAAATTTGCATGATTATCTCAATTGACAAAGAAAAGGCATTTAACAAAATACAACACCCTTTCTTGATAAAAATATGTCAAACATATGAATAAAAGGAAGCTTCTCAACATGGTAAATTACATATATGAAAATCCCACAGCAATTACTGTACTCCACATTAAAAGGCAAAACTTTCCCAGTTAGATCGGAAACAAGACAAGAATGCCCCACTGTCACCACTGTTATTCAATATTGTGCTAGAAGTTCTAGCTAAAGCAATTAGGCAGGAAAAAATAAATAAAAGGTACCCAAATAAGAAAGGAAGAAGTGAAACTTTCCTTATTCACTGATGGTATGATCATAGCTAGAAAATCTCAAAAAATCCACAACAAAGCTACTAGAACTAATGAAAAAGAAGATTAGTAAGAACTAATAGACGAGTTCAGTAAAGTGGCAGGATACAAGATTAATACACAAAAATCCATAGTGTTTCTGTATGCTACTGATGAACAATCTGAGGAGGAAGTCAGAAAAAATTTGTGTTTATAATAGTGACTAAAAATATCAAATATTTAGGAATAACCTTAACCAAGGACATAAAGGACCCATATTCAGAAAACTACAAAATATTGCTAAAAGAAACTGAAGAAGACATAAATAAATGGAAGGACATTCTGTGTTCATGGATTGGAAGACCTGGAGTCTAATCTGCTTTTTCATTAAGTTTCTAATCTGCTTTTTCATTAAGGTTTACATTTAGATATCTTCCTATGTCTTGATTGAGACCTACAGCAATTCATGCATTTTACTTTAAATTTCAGGACAAATTATATTCTCATCACCAAAATAAAACAATTACACCAAAAAAGTTAAATGGAATTGTAGATTACCTCTCTTTTGCCAAATGATTTGGGATTTTGTATTTAGTTCATATAGTTTCATTTTTCTTTTTCCTTATCTTTCTTCTTTTCTCTCTCCTCCTCTCATTTCTTACATCCATTTATTCATTTATTTCCCCTTCTTGTTTTTATTTAATTTGATCAATATATTTATTTAAATTATCCACATTCTTACTATCCATGGAGCAAAGAAAAACTGAAGAGTATGTCATTAGAATCAGAAGACTTGAAATTTAGCCAATACTTTAATTCTTACTGTGTACAACATACTAGGCTTTTACCTTATCAATCTGGAGATGATAATATATGCACTGTGCAGCTTACCTCACATAATAATTGTGAAGGTCAGATGAAATATTTTGTATAAAATATTGAAAAAATGTATCACATTGTCTAAGAAGTTGGAGGTAAAGGGAAGGATGAAAATTCTTACACAACTGAATCTGAATGTAGTAATACACTAGCCTATATTCTGGAGTAAACTCAAACCTGGGCTTTATATATCCTTTAAATGTTGATACTGAAATATTAATACAGTAATGTAGGGAAAGCAAGTGTGAAATTTAGGAAACTTGTGATCTCTTGCAGTATTAATGAATGACAGGGAAAATTAACTAGGGCTTTTTTTAAACAGTGCTTTTATTTTGCTCTTTGATCCCCTGAGTCATGAATGATTTGTAGAAGTAAAATTCAACATTTTCCATAATTCCTCTTGATATACATTTTTTCTTTTTTCTAACCAGAATGAGTTTATAAAAAAAAATCTAAACTATTACTCCTGGGATCCTTTGTGCTTCCTCTTCAAATCACTAAGGAATTAATTTGCCATGCAAAGAAGGGAAATGCTAAAATGTAATTATTTCCAATTTTACCACATTTTATATATATATGCATACTTACAGTGATTACAGAATATAATTCCAGATGGCTGAAAGTACATATACACCTCTTTTGGTTCATTCATTCCAGTTGACATTTCATCCCTATAAGCATTATAGCAGCAATCAAGCATAAAGAAGCATGTGTTTCACAATATTCTGATCTGCAAGTCTGCCGAAAAAGGAACCTGAGCAAACTGAATGAAGCATTTGGTGCCTGACTTTTACTGTAAGCTGGATTCTCCCTATAGAAAAACAAATGTCAGCTGCTGAAATGTCAGTTTGTTTTGATTTCATAATAAACAAGAAGAAAGAACCATGATTAAAGTAGTGGGTGACTAAGAGTTTAACAAGGTTAAAGCAGACCTCCTCAAGGTTGATGACATCCTTTCTTTGTTAGGAGGGGCTGCTGATAGGGAAGGCAGTTTTCAGGAGACCAAGA
>PVKH010044754.1:0-10582 GCA_004027955.1 Chaetophractus vellerosus | reverse complement strand
TCTATCTCTTCCCTTACTCTCACTACGTTTTCTCAAACTATATCCATTTCATTTTTTACTTTTATTTGTCAGGACTGTTACATTCAGTTTTGTAAGCCTAAGTAAGTCTCATATGTGTTTTATCTATAGAATGATTCAGAAAACTGAAAATCAATCAATAGTGATTACCCCATCATAAGTGTGTCCATATTTTTCTCTACTTAGTAGTGTGTAAAACCTTAAAAGAAAAGATAAAAGGGCTTAAAAAGGGAAAGAAAGGAAAATACTGATTGATCATTGTTATACTAGGTCAATTCCCTTATATATCCATCCTCAGAAAAGCCAGTCATTGAAATTATTTGCAGTCTCCAAATCGTTCATCCAAAACTTTTAAGCATAGTTATACCAATCCCTTACCTACAGTAGAGAATCAGAGTCTTATATCAGTGAGTCTCAGCAAGAAGAGTGTTTTTTAATTGCCGTCATGCTTATTTTTAATAGTAGAATGTTTTTTGAATACTTGTTTATTTTCCAAAGACTAGCTTTAGTGTTTCCAATTGAGAAAATATAAGAAAAGTTGCTATAGGTTAGGAAAGTAGCACAGAATTATACTGAAGAACATTAATGTGGCTTTTCAGACAACAGATTTCTGAGTAATGTTCTAGGGTTGATGCAATGACTAGTTAGAGCTTTGCCATCAGGCAATCACCAGTGAATAAAGAGGAGGTTGCTCAGTTCAAGCAGAATCAGGACAGGCTGACTTTTTCTTTCGTGTCCTTAACATTCAGCGCCTCTAAGAGAAAGCCTTTGGTAACTGGAAAAATTCACTGCCCTTTCAAAGTTGTACCTCTGCTGTTTTGCTTACATGGAATAAACTAATGCATGCAAAAAGACTTTTCTTTCTCACTCTTATCTTTTTATAGTGTTAAATTAATGCACCCTATTATCCTCTCCTGTCTTGTGTATTAAGTATTCAGGTTGCCTGCCTGCCTCACTCATCTAACTATTCCTAAGAAAGCTGATCACATGACTCTGCTAACCTGCCCACAGCTAATTGGATCAATGATGGGTGCCAACCCCCACCACAGTTAGGGTCTTGATTGCAAGCAAGAGAAATTACTACCTTATCAGAAAAGACATTTTGGGCTGGGAAGGGGAAGGGCTGCAGTGCAGGATATTGGATAGCTCATAGAATTGGTGAGAAGGTAGAAAAATCATTCCCAGGAAACAGGAGTGTAGGCAGCAGGGCATTGCTAAGGGCACATCCCAGGAACTGTCTACTTAGGATACCACTGCTGAGCCTGTGGCCACTGGACTCCTGACCACACTGCCGCTATTGTGAATGGTCTCTAACTGACCCTGTGGATTTAGGTACCTTCGTCTTCATTTAAATGCCAGGTTTTCTAAACCTAGGTCACATGCCCAATCTTTAAACCAAGGAACAAGAAAAAGGAATTTCTGGGGCCCTGCGGCCACTAACAAAAAACATGCAACGTAAAGTTTAAACAAATAGGAAGGAGGTTCCTATAGGATGGAAATGTACAAGATCTCTTATCTTATAATCTTGCTACCTCATTTCCCACATACTAGTTGAGTACTTCAGTCTGTAGAACAGAGTTTTAAGCACAAAAATAATATGTAGTTGATACTGTGGTACCCTGCTCTGACCTCTTTATTAGAGCCAATGCACCCTTTCACTAGCTGCTGGGACTATCACCTGCTGAAGGCTCTTAGCTGTGATCCTCTAGAGAGCACAACTCCATAATCCCTTACATACAAATTCCTATATCAGAGTCTATTTTTCAAGAAACCCAGACTAAGGTGATGTGTTATGGAAGAGATTTTTATGAGCTATAAGAAAATTTAATTATGATTGCAGTAATTTGGTTGCAATTTTTAGATATATGTTTAAGCCTTGCTTTAGGCTGAATTCCATCCAAAGTCAACCATTAAGGAGAAACTGTGGGAAATGATCTGATTTATGGTTACAAAATTCAAACTTTGCCCTAAAAATTATAGGAGTGATTATCCTCACATATCCTAAGGCAAACTCTTGAAACAGTGTGAAATTCTTCATTCTACACTATGAAAAAAAAAAATTGTTGCAAATGGGAGACAAGCTAGTGTTTTAGTTTCCTAGGCTACTTAAAGCAGATACCATGAAATGGGTTGGCTTAAACAATGGGGAATTATTTGCTTACAGTTTGAGGCCAAGGAAATGTATGAATCAAGGCATTATCAAGGCAATGTTTTCTTCCCAAAGATCTGCTGCCAAGCAATCCTTGGTGCCTCTGCTACATGGCAAAGTGCATAGTAGTGTCTGCTGGTCTCTCCATTCTTTTGTGGGTTTCATTGCTTTCTGCTTCTTGCTTCCATGGCTTTCTCTCTGTCTGAATTTCTTTCTCTTATAAAGGATTCTACTAATAGGATTAGGACCCATCCTGACTGAGGTGGGTCATACTTTAACTGAAGTAGCCTCATCAAAAGTTCTTGCTTACAATGGGTCCATACCCACAAGAATAGATTAAACTTAAGAACATTTTTCTGGGCTATGTACAGTTCCAAACCTCCACAGCTAGGTATAAATCAACAAAGATTAAGTACCTGTGTTTTATTAAGTATGCAGGGGGAAAAAAACAGAAAATGTTTTGAGTGCTTATGAAAAGTCAAATGAAAATGTAGGATCAAAAAGTGGAGGGTACAAAAATTACTTGGGAAAGACATTCTTATGCTTTTTATTCCATAATGCATTTATCGGAATGAATACTAGATTACAGTGACCAGGTGTCCACCTGAAGCCTTTCCTTCACACTATCTTTACGGAAAGGAGTGATAAGTGAGGGTTTGTGAAAAACATATATTCAAAATAAAGGGCCCATGTTTAAAATCTATATGAGTTTATTTTGGAAAGTATATGAAAAAGGCAATTTTTAATCTGAGTAATATTCTATAGCACATAATGGTAAGTATTCCTTTATGATATCTATTATGATAAATCAAATTCAGATCTTATATTGCTTCCTTATCTTTCCTAGAGCTACCATGAAAAATGTCAGTCTTTCAGCCCTTAAAAAAATTTATCCGTCTGTTAGTCAGATGTTCAATATTATTTACAGTAAACAGATGTTTATTATATTTAGCTACCAAAATGTGCCAATTCAGTGAGAAAAATAGTCTAAGTAATGAATACAAAATGCGACTAAATATGTGTTAGCTAGCAATTAATGCTAAATTCTAGCACCACGAATGATTTGAAAATGAAGGGCACTTAAAATCATTCCAGTTCTCTGATGAGTTTAATTTTTAACTAACACATATAAACCATTTCTTTCACTCATTTAAGGTAGGGTTTCTTTTGCAAGATGAAGAATAGCCCAAGAAAGCAGAAACAATAAAAATGGAAATCAATCTAAATGGTTTCTAAAATATTAGTCACGTGGTTACAAGTTCTCAAATAGTTTGATTCTAAAAATCCCTTTTTCTACTGACTAAAATTTAGAGGGTTTGTGTGATTCTTATTTTTATCATGTAGGTGTCTCTCTTATTTTACTGACGGGGTAAAATTCCCTTGCCTTTGCACATCTGAGTATAATTGTTCTTTATTCTTTATGAGCAGCTTTTGAATACCACTGCAATATTAATTCTTTCTCTCCTTTTAGGTCTTAACTTTGCTTTCCCTAAACTAGAGAATTCCCAAGAAAGGCCTCATGGGCCCCAATGCATCTTTGCATCTGACTCTGATTAGCAAGCATTAAAAACACGTGGGGGTGATATTATTGCTGGTTTTATTTTGCATGTGTAAACAGTCATCGTGAGAAAAAGGGGAAGAGTATTTTGATAGTGTGATTATTAATGTCAGCAAGAAGTGGAGATGTGCAATGAAGTCACCTGATCCTTTGTGAACTTGCTAGAGACCATTCCCCGAGCCCATAGAAGGTTGCAAATTGTCACAGAAAAGGAATACTAGAGTTGAATTTGGTTCCTGCCTTTCTTCCTCTGTCTACTATACCTTGATGAACACTGGCCTTTGAACTTTAAATTAGGTATCCTGTGTTTCCAGCGTTCGTGTCTTGTTTAACACCATGTCTTAGAGCCCACTGCTTTAAAACTTAACTTTGGTGTAATTTGTGGGCATGACTTTGCCCTCATGATGGCTCTGACAGGCTCAGCCTGAGGCCAGGCCCCATAACATTCTTGGTACAGACCAGTCAGTTTAGATATAGACATTAGAAAAAGACTCCATAATCCTAGGGTGAATGACTGAAGAAATCATGATAAAGACTTTTCAGAGACTCTTAACATTCCTTCCCTTTGTCAACTCAGCACTGCTAAGAAAAGCAACTGAACTGAAGTGGACAATGCCTTGGCTTGTCCATAGATTGAAGGCAAGGTACCTTCACCACAGTTATCTACACCACAGAGTTCTGGTTTCTTCATAGACAATGTTTTTCAGAAGCCCACTTCCAGACCTGGGCTTTTGTAGCCTTAGGGCCTTTTGCTAACTTATCTGTGCTGGCTCATGGAGATATTATTGATGGCTTTCCCCTGATGGAAGAAGACTAGTGTCATTGTGCACCGGTGTGTGCCCCTAGAAATTAGGTAGGAGGGTGTGTGCTTAGTGTCCATGTTCGGCTGATGTTTGACCCGATACAATAGAAAAACATTCAACTTGATTATTTTTCTTCTGACTTATCTTGTGCTATAAGTTAAAACAGACAAGAAAAATGGCTACATTTTCAAACTTATGATTCCAAAAATAAACAGGAAGCATTGTTTTTATAAAAGGATTAGAAATTGAGTAAATTACTCCGAGCCACATCAGTGAGCCAGTGAAAGGGTTGAGGACAGATTTCATGTTTTGTGACATCTGGTCTCGTTCTTAGACTCCTTGTCTACTGTCTCACTGTGTGTTCTTGGAAAATCACTTCCCATATATTCATTTTATGGGAAAATTACATTGAATCCATCTTATAAGTGTACTAAGGAAAATCTAAAATCCCTTGAGGGCTGGGCCAGTGTCTGCTTTTACTTGCTTATACACGCATTGCTGCTTCTCATAATTGAAGAGGACATTCCTGGTGACTTACTATCTGTGCACATTTCAAAAGACCAACCCAAGGCGAAGTCCTTTTCTACTTAACCCACATAACTTTTGTGAAACCTCATTCATGGGATAGATTGCAGGGATGCTGGTGAAGAGACTCTCACAGTTATTAATGAACATAAAATGCTCCAGACTGCTGCCTGCTGTTTCCAAAATTTTCCACTTCCTTCTAATCTGGGTGTTTAGGTAAGAAAGACTCCATTACTTGTTAATTTTTAATACTCGCAGATCTGTTAAGACGACTGATTAAGTTCCATTGGTCATTGCAAACTACAACAGCTAGGAACAATGGGGAAAAGGTTGGAGAGAAGAACCCAGACAAAAATGGGCATCCATGACTTCTGCATTAGAGATGCAGGTGGTTTTACTTCTTGGTCTTTGATTTACTCCTTTAAAATCACTGCATCCAAATATTAATTTTAAGTCCAGTCCAGATAAAGAAATGAAAATTCCCATTGTGATGTGATCTCCATGAATGCATCAGAGTGCCAGGGACTAGACAGTTGTTCTCATCCACCAAGACTCATGGGGATAACATGAAAGGAATAGAGGAAAGATTTCTGAGGCTCCTGCCAGGCCCAGATGATGCAGCTGGTGATTCAGATGGACTTACTTTTCAGTTCTCCCAGCTGTCCTCAAATAGACCTTCTCACAGAAACTGCTAAGTCAATGTCTGTCTATATTTCACTCGGTTCTAGAGGTGAGGTACATTGGTGTTAATTTCATGTGTCAACTTGGCTAGGTTATGTGTCTAGTTGTTTGGTCAAAGACTGGCCTACATGTTGCTGTGTAGGTGTTTTGTAGATGGGATTAGTATCTAAAATCTATGTAAAGAAGAGTACCCTCAATAATGTTGATGGGCCCTGTCCAATTAGTGGAGATCTTAAGAACAAAGAACTGAGGATTGCAGAAAGAAGAAATTCTGCCTCAAGAAGGCATCATCTACTTTTCTCCAGTTTCTAGCCTTCTGTCCTCCTCTATGGATTTTGGACTCAAGACTTCAACATCAAGTCTTACCGAAATTTCCAGCCTACTAGCCTGCCTATAGAACTTGGTCTTGCCAGTTCACACAATCACATGAGCCAATTTCTTAAAATAAATCTCTTGAAGAAGTATACATATACATATATCCCATTGGTTTATGTTTCTTGGAGAATCCTGACTGATACAGGTGGTGAGGAGAGGTTGAGAGAGTTGTAATTCAGAGCCCCACTGCCATTCAAACCACAAAAATTCTAATTTGATCAGGATTTACCTCTATGATTTAATTGGGAAAAAGCCCACTGCTTTAAGTTCTTCATTCAGAATTCTGAATAAGATAATATAGAACAATTGCATTTTTAGAATCTTCAACATAGCTAAAATAACTGAGAAATATACTTACATGTTCTATGTTTATGTTTTCCTGTCATATTAGAATCATTGATCAGAACATATTGCAAGGAAGATAGATCTATCTCCTTTGTTACTGTCATCATGGCTAGAAAGAGATGTTTCAGTGAGTATCAAAAATATGGGCTACATAAAAAATGTGAGTCATCAGTTTCCTATACCTAATCAGTCTGCTGAAACTAATGGTACCGATTATAGCATGCCTATGGTTTCTTTCAAATTTTTCCAAAAATGATATACTGAGTGAAATATATAAGCTACTAAAATGAAGAGCAAGCAGGCAACTGGAAACTAAAGTGCTAACATGCCACTTTAAGTGGAAACACATGGCCAACTGTAATAAGGGTATGGGAAATAAATGGTAAGAAAAGGGACTATGAGCATGACTGAAATACAACAAACAGGTATCTTTAAAACCCTAACGAGAATTGTTTTGCCTCTTGACCACCACCCTATCCCTCCACTTCATTTAGGCCATTTCCAAGGTCAGTGGGATTCAGCAGAAGCAACATCATGGTAAAAGGAACATCAAAGTAAAACATCACTGACAACAATACTCTCCAAAACTACTTTGTATGATATTGCACAGACAATGCACAAGTTAGACCGATTTATGTCTTTGGTTTGAGATGGAGTTTTTGTGATCAAGTAACTGATTTGTTTTCTTATATTCTACAGCAAAATGAATAATCTGTTTCCTTTAAAAATAAATGAAGGGCCTTGATGAGTAATCTAGTCTTTCTTCTTTAGTAACAATGCTAGAAATATACCTGCATCAGGTCAATAAAGGAACAGTAGTACTGAGGATATAATAAATGATTATACTGATAGCTTGATTTATTCTTTATTTACTCAAATATTTTTCATAAACAAGGAAGTAGTATTACCTCACCACTTAAAGTGAACTCTAAACTACAGCAAGCTGAGGGAATGGAGACACATTCTCTCTCATCAATCCTCAATATAATTACCCACTTCCCTTAGTCACTACAAGGAAAATCAGTCACAAAGAAAATAGTGTTTAAGCTATAAAATGGGAGTTATTATGGTGACAAATATAACAAAAGAAGTAAAGAAAAATTTGGGTCATTTGGCATTCTGTGTTTAGTGATTGTATATGCTGATTGGGTTGAAAAGATTTTGCTGATGTCTGTGAGCAAGCTAATACATCTTGCCAAAACTGGAGAGGATAAACAAGGTGATCAGGTAGCACTTCTCATTAACTAGTGGATGTTTGTGAATGGATGATATGGACAGATCCAGTAACTTTCTATGACAATTGTAGAGGGAGTCACTAGAGCTTTATCTTAGGGGCAGAGGACTGTGATCTAGGGGTACTCACTCACCAGCTAAATATAAGTTAGTCTTCTTGGTGAAAGAAAGGTGAAAAGACTATAGAAATACATTCTTATACTGTGCATCACCAGAAAGGATGAAGATCTAAAAAGTGAGGTCAGAAAGAAAACATTTCCTAAGGTAGCAAAGAGGCATTCAAATCTTATGGTACTTCCTATAGAATGCATTTTACTCCAGTTATGGTGAGCAGATCTATTTGTCTGAGTGTCCCTCTTTATTGTGGCGAAGGACATAGACTTTGAAGTCAAGCAGGTCCAAGGTCAAACCTTACCTTTTCTACATATGATTTGATAAACCTTTGGTATATTATTAGCTCTTGGAATTTCCAATTCTTTATTTATTAAATTGAATGATAATCCCCAGGGTGTTATTTGAGAATTAAAGGAGATAATACAGGTAAATTGCTCAAAACAGTTGTCTTGTCTTGCTCTTCTTAGAATAGCTAACACTCAAAGGGTCTCCAATCTTCTACCACTACCCCTCTTAATCATTATTTTCCCGTCTAGCCCTGCTCTCCTTATTTCTCTTCTTGAATTCATCAGGCTCATTCTCATTCTCTACTCTGTTATTTTATCTATTATTACTCTTAACCTCCTTGAGCACATATCAACTTCCTCTCCTTTCTGCTCGTTGAAAAGGAAGTGTATTTGTATCTACAGACATTTGATTTTTCCTTTTCTAGTTGCCTGTATAGCTCTTTCCCAGATCTTCATCTGGTTATTTTCTCCTCATTGGTTTGGTGTCATCTCTCATGTCACCTTGTCAATTACACTCTCCCTGAACTCTCCATCTACAATAGCCTCCTTGACTCTTTATGCATTCACATTGCCCTATTTTATTTTCTTCATAGCCTTATTTCACTCACTTTCTTTGAAGCCTGTATTTATTCCCTGACTCTCTTCACTGGAATGTAACCTCCTTGAGACCATTTCTGCATAGCCAGTTTCTAAAATAGGGCATTAAATTTAATAGATGTTTTAAAATGTGATAAATAATGAATTTATTGAGCCTTCACTATGTACTAGATACTACTGCGGACTAAGAATATGGTGATCAGAAAAATGGACATCTTTCTTGCATGGCTTGAGCTTTTAATTTAGTGGAAAAGATATAGAACAAATAATTAGATAAGTAAATACATAATTCCAGATTGTAGATGAACCCAACTTATTCTGGAGGTAGGGAAAGTTGCCTGAGAATATAATATTTGAGCTACTTTAGACCTGAGCTATGAAGGATGAATATGAGGTAACTAAGTGATGGGGGTGGGGATGAGAAAGAGGAGTTCTGTACACAATGTGCTGGTCCTGAAATGGCAATTTTGAGGACTCAAAGGAAAGGCAGTGTCAGGAAATAATAAAGAGATCCATGGCATGGACAATTGAGTGCCTAGCCTTCTGCAAGTTCCTGTGGGAATGAATTCGGGAGGGGAGGGGTGGCTCTTATGGCTAAAATCCAGTTGAAAACCAAAGAGTGGGAATTTGGGGAAAATTTTTTTTTTTTTTTGCTTGCTTCTCAGTTTTCTCAGAAGATTAATTCTTTCTTTAGCTAAGAGGGGGAAGCAGCAAAAAGGAAAACCTTGTGTGAGGGCTTTCCATATGTTTTCACACTTAACCCACACTGCAATTAATAAGGAAGGAAGTAGAATCTCCACCTTTTGTAAGAACAGTGACCAATAGCTGAGTCTGGCATGAATTAAAACTAGTTTAAAAAATCAAAAAGTCTAAGTAATTGTCTTGATATAATAAAAACAAAACAAAACATGAATATAAATTTTCACTACTTTTACATGATTGTTTATATAAATGCAAGGAAAAACTTTATTAGCAAGAATCTGGGTTGGAACTTAGATTTTTGAAATAAGACTGGCAAGTGGAATAAATAGGAGTAGGTAAGTGTATAAAACCCTCAGGTCACAGTGGACACAGTCTAAAGCTATTGTATTCATCTTGAACTTTGGAAATTAAAAAACTATATCTTAATAATGTTTTTGAAAGACAATGATAACCACTACTAGCAGTAGTGAAAATAGATTGAATATTTTTAAAAACACTTGATAAGACAAAAACTGAAAAAACATATTCCACCATATACCATATCAGAGAAAACGGAAAACAAAGAAAACAGAAGTATAAAATAAATTGATAAAAATGAGGCTGAAATAATCAATTATGAAAATAAACACAAACTGTTTTTTAACTCTATTTTTAAAAAAAGACTCAGATTGAGTTACAAAGCAAAATCCAGCTGGATTTTATGCATATATTATGCATGTTACTGAAAATGACACAAAATACGAAAGATAAATGGACAGATATATGAGGGAAAAACAAACAAAAAATAAGGAAGGTGAGGGAGCTGTGGGTGCAACATTAGCTGTAGGCAAAATAGAATTCAGTACAAAAGGTATTAAATGAGAATAAAATTATTTGTAATAAAAAAAACAGATACAGTTCAGAAGTGATAATTCCTATGAGATTTCATGTGCTAACCAAGCTAATATCAAACTATGTAAAATAAAAACTATTTAAGTACAAAGAAATCAATAGAAACAGAGTTTTGGAAGATTTTACCATCTTTTTTTTTTTTTTAAAGATTTATTTATTTTATTACATATCTCCCCTTCCCCCCGCTGCGGCGACGCGCCGAGAGTGGTCACTGCGCAGGCGCGGCTTTCCCCGCTTGTGGGCGGTCTTTGCATGGGTTCACGGCCGGCTTTCAGTTCGCGGGTGGCTGGCTGTGCTCCATCCG
>PVKH010044753.1:0-10573 GCA_004027955.1 Chaetophractus vellerosus | reverse complement strand
CCCCATATTTGCTGTTTCTGTGTCCATTCACTGGGCAGCTCTCTGTGTCCATTTCCTGCCCTCTCTTCTCATCCTTCTCCTCCTGTCTTCACTTCGATTCTATCCTCAGAAACTGATGTGGGAGAGAGGCATCCTACTACCTGCACTAACTTAGTTCTGGGTTTTTTGGCACATCTCCTCTTGGCTCTCCCTTGTGTCACTCTCCTGTTACATCACCATCTTGCTGTGTGGCTCGTGGGGTCTGGGGGGCTCACCCACACATGGGAACTGGTGGCCCCTGAACCCTCCACATTTTTCTGTTTTAATTTTTACCAGGAGGTCCTGGGGATAGAACCCAGGTCCCTCCATATGGGTGATGAACCCCAATCATCCAAGCCACATCCGCCCCCTGCTACATCTCTTAAGGTTGACAAAAGATACCCAAAGTTACAGTCATTTCCCATACAGGATGGTCATATAATAAATCAGCCTTAGTTTATCACCAGCATTCCAAAAACCAGACCTAGGGAGAAAAACTAAGTCTGGAGAGACATGCATGGTTTCTAATATAGCGAATGTTTAGCCTACGCTGATTATCACAAAGTCAGGACAGCAAGAATATTCACACACCATGCTTCTTTAATACCTACTTTTTCTTTGCTCATTCCATAAACTCCTTTACAGCAGCCCTCTTAAAATCATGGTATTTGGAACACTGGTGTATACAAAAGATCTTCCTGAGATTTCTGGGCATAAATGGCTTAAGGGAATTAGCCTCTAGACTTAGTGTTTTCCTAAAACTCCTTACAAAAGCTTATCTACATAAGAACAGACAAGTTATTCTGTAGACTAGGTTCACAGTTACACTTCTTTAATTTACTATAGAAAAAGCTACCACTCATCTTACCTTGGGCATTTCCTAAAGCATCAACTGAAAAAGTTTCATATACCAGACCAGGATCAACATTGAGAAAGTATACATTTGAATCTAGAAAATGGTCAAAAATTCCTTTTGTAAATCCTGTGGTTTCCAAAGTGTTGTCATTCAACAAAATTCAAGGAACACCTAATCTAATTGTCAGCCCAAATATTTCAAAATGATATAATAGAATTTCAAAATTAAATCTTTGCTGGATATTACAACCCTGCCACATACCACACCCCTCACAGACTAGCAACTCCCATGGAACTGAGGAGAGGGTCAGGGGAGGGAGTAGGTGAACTCTGAGGATTTGTGGGCTTGTGGTTGAAATTACAACATTCAGAATGTCCTTTTGGCAAATATGGCAAATATGGCAGGGGAAGGTTCCTGATTTAGGGTGTTGGCTGTAGAGGGCATGTTTGGTAGGTTTCACCTGAGCAGGCATCTAGGGAGTGTGTGAGTGTTCATCTTGTCACAGTGTATTGTATCAGTGGGTGGAGACCCACACAATGAACAGGAAGGTGTTGGATTCCCATCTTGGGGAGTCTTGCTATGTTCTCAAATAGAGGATTGGGAGTATCTCAAGAACTTAGGCAATGGCTAATAGAGTAGGACAGGCCAGAATGTCAAGCACTCAATGTTATTGCAAGTAGCTATGAATCTTGTTCTTCAAGAGTAAAACTTGGTGGTTGCCATGGGTCCTGAGGGGAGGTGGAGGGAGGACTAGAACACATGGAACATTGGGAATTTTGCATATCAGAAGTGTTCTACATAATCTTGCAATGACAGATACAGACCTTCTTACATTTTAACAAAATTTAACAAAATGTATGGTCCAAAATGCAAATCATAATGTAAATCATTGTCCATGGTTAGCAGCAATGCTTAAATATTTGTACATCAATTATAAAAATGTACCCACCACATGTAAAATCTTAATAATAGTGGAAAGGGGAAAAGAGGGAGATGGGAATATGGAGAATCCCCTATACTCTGTACGTGCCTTTTTTGTAACCTAAATCTTCTTTGAAGATAATTTTAAAAATAATAAAACCCCAGGGGAATAAACGGAAGAAAATGTCACTCTAAATTCAAGACTATAGACCTTACAGTAATAAAAGACATAATGTCAATTTCTTTTTATTTTATATTTTTTATAATTTCAAATCTTTCTTAACATTTT
The DNA here is from genome assembly GCA_004027955.1 of Chaetophractus vellerosus. Lineage (NCBI taxonomy): Eukaryota > Metazoa > Chordata > Mammalia > Cingulata > Chlamyphoridae > Chaetophractus > Chaetophractus vellerosus. The sequence continues at coordinate 8,489 of PVKH010044753.1, read as the reverse complement.
TGTATTTTATTTGTTAATTTTAAAACTATCATTATTATTTCATTTTCTTATTAAATGTATTTGGTTATATTGTTGACATTATTTTTGAGGAAGCTTTGGATCACAGAAGGATTTTAACTGTGGCAGGGGAGGATCATTGCTGTGGAGGGTCAGTGATAGAGGATGCATGGGAGGAGTTTCACCTGGGGCATACTTATAAGGATTATGAATGTGTTCAAGTGTTCATGGGGCATTGTCATAGTGGATGGAGATCAACACAAATATCGAATTCCCATCCTGGAGAGTTATGTAACATTCTCTAATGGGACAACAAGAATCTCCAAAGTAGAGTGGCAGTGACTAGACCATTGATGGTCCATTGAGAGTTATGACTGCACTTATGAGCCTTTACTTTTGAAATTGAAACTTGGCCTAGTATTATAAGTTGCCTAAGAACTACCTCCTGAGAGCCGCCTTTTTGCTAAAATGTGACCTTTTCCTAAGCCCTACTCAGCAAAAAAAATGCATTAAATTCCCCGTGCTCCCTGGCATGGGACATGACTCACAAGATTGAGCCTCTCTGGCACCAAGGGATTATTACCAAGCACCACCTTGCAATGCAACTGGAAAAAATCATTAACCAAAAATGGGAAAGGGTAAAGACAAATGACTTTATATGGCTAAGAGACTTCAAAGTGAGTCAAAAGCTCATTCCAAAGGTTACACTGATGCACATCTCAGCAGGATCTCATTGACTGCCAAAGTAAATATTGCTCAAATAACATGAATCTTAAAGGCTCTGGGGACATCCAGATGCTATAGGCAGGGCAGATAGGTGATGAATTTGGTGTCCTACCAGAGGGCCCTACTTTGGAATGTATGCTCCCCAGAATGGAAGTGTTGGACTCAGCTGTAGTTTCCCTACACATGGCCCTTCTGTACCTTCTATATGAACCTAGAATTTCTACCTGATGTGATTGGTGTATGTCCAAGAGACTTAAATTGCTGGGCTGTCGATTCACCAGTTGAACCCTGAATCTCAACAGAGTTGTAACACCTACATTCTAGTTCACTGGACTCATCCTGGACAACTAACAAAGAGAAGGTGATGGACAATGACCATCCCAAGGAACAGAGAGAGTCTGCAACTGCAAGCAAAATAGTCCCATCCATTTGCCCCATGGGATATAAGCCCTCTCTCAATTAGAGGTGGAGTGGACATCGCCATGCCAGAATCCTCAGGATTGGAGAAAGATCAATGGACTAGAGTAGACTTACTGTTATTCTACTACAGACTTATTGCTATTCCAGCAAGGGAAGTACTTTTACATTGATGGGGAGGCAGTGGTCACTGCAGTTTCTGAGGGGAGAGAGAGGGTAAAATATTTGTAATATGGGGGCATTTTCAGGACATTGGAATTAACCTGAATGACATTGCAGTGACAGATACAAGTTACTATATATCTTGTCATAACTTACAAAATTGTGCAGAAGAGAGTGTAAGCAATTATGTAAACTATAGCCCATGCTTAGTGGCAGTGCTCCAAAAGGTGTTCAGTCAATTGTAACAATTTGTGCATGCTTAAGGCCAAAACACAGACTGAGACACAATTGGCTAGTAGAGTAAAGGGCAGTGGAACAGCAGCATGACATATTTCACCCATCACTATCTGAGACCGGGAAGACTTAGTTGTCCTAAAATGAAAAAGAAAATGAACAAGAAAAGTGAGGAATATAACTGTTGGTCTATTTCAAATTATCTTCTTAAACTTAGAGAGAACTCTCTACCACACATAAAGAAAGTCCATGGAAGAAATTAGTAGTTTTAAAAAGTTCTTTAAATCATCCTGGTTTATTTTATTTCAATTATTATTAATAACTTATTAGGAAATGAAATTTTAGATGAATATTTAGCTAGAAAATACAAATGGAAAATTCAGAGTAAAAGGATAGTTTCAGGTGAAACTAAGGTAACCCTACCCAGGAATGAGCTCAACCACAGAAAAGGAATGACACACAGTCTCATAATCATCAAAGATGGTCACACATCCCCAGATTACATGCATATAGAATCAGCTGGGGAATTTGTTAATAATATGAATATTGGGCTAAATTCCAATAAAATTGGTCTGAATTCCCAGAGTTTGGAACATATATTTTAACAGGATCCAAGATTTTTCTTTCCTACCCTGTCTCAGCAATCTGTGATTTGGAACAAACACTGCATCTAGGCAAGGAGCCACAGTAGCTTTTGGAATGACAATAAAATCTACTTCACCTTGTCTTTATTAGGATCTAATGAAATATGTAAAGCATATAAAAATCTTAGACATTATCCATTATTATCCATATATCAAAGTAATGATAATCTGGCTAAGAAATAAAAATTGTTAATCTGATTTAAGAAATAAGAAACATAGTTGTCCTTCATTAAGTGGAGAGTGAAAGAAGATGTGGCAAAGTACTGAAGACAAGAAAGGTAAGAAATGTCTTGAACAAATATAAATTGAATTAGTAGCTAGAGGACTAATGAGTTTTGAAGACATATTTTTGTATGTTTGTAGTAATCCAAAAGAGACACCATTATTAATCTGGTCCTAACTCTGCACTTAAAGGCCATCAAATATATCTTTGTAAGAGGAACATTTGACCACAAATAGAAAATAAAGTGGTATTAAGACAGTGAATACAGGAATTAGAAGCCTTGAGGACTGCAGAAAGTCAGACCTAGCAATCAAATAACAATTATTTTCCATAAATCTTCTAATATATGTCCAAAATTATATTTCTCTGGTATACACCTGACTGGTACAGATTTTAGCAATAAGAGGATGAAAATAAAGAAGGCTGCTGGAATTCCAAAATTCTACGGACTGATAAAACTATGCAGACTCAAACAACCATTGAATAAAGGGAAAGGGTGATGCCTTGGCTTTCCAGTCTGCTAAAACACATAGTACAGAATGGGATGGTTAGAACATTGGGAATTTACAAGCTCAGAGTTTTGAGTTTAGGAAATATCCACTATTGATTTCTCTCCAATGTCTCTAACATTCTGGTTTTGGCTACCAGAGATCCTTGAAGTTCCTTGGCTTCTATCCCTACCTTGCATTCATGGCAATGTCCACTTCTTTCTCTTCTGGGTTCTGTTGACTTCCATCTTCTGGCTCCTTCTTCTGGCTTCTATCTCTAAGACTGAATTTCTCATTCTTATAACAGACTCGAGGAATCTGAACTAAAGCCCCAGTTCATTTAGGTGGACCATGTCTTAACTAAAATAAGATATTCAAGAGTTCCTATCTACAATTGGCCCACACCCCACAAGAATATTAGCAATGTTTAAGAAAATATATAATTCAATCTACCTCAGAGGCCAGAGCCACAGGTTCAGGGGCTAGAGCCATGGACCCAAGGGACAATCCATTGCTCACAGAAATGTCTTCCAGGCAATGAAACCTAACAGAACTTCAGGATTTAAAAATTTCTTTGGAGCAGTGATGCCTTTCTTCCTTCCATTCTCTCCCTTTTGGATTTGGAATGTCTAAAACTTGTATACTATGCCTGCCCCACCATGACATTTTGGAATCAGTAAACTTGTTTCCCAGTTACTGGTCCACAGAGATAAATGAATTTTGCCCCAGAATGTTTAATACCCAGAATGTCATGCATACCTGATGTAGACAATTTAGATAATGACTTGAGACTGTTCAGTAGATGAGGTTTGCAAATTGAGATGATGCTGTAATTTTTTTAGACATTTGTGCATGTTAGGATGAGGAGAATATATTGTGCATGTGGGATAGATGATTACCATTGGCATTGATGGGTATACATTATATATTAAAAAGTAGCCTGAAAATACCTTCTTTTAAACCCTGGTATCCATCCATGCTATTTTATATGAGACATACTTGTAGATTGTTTAATTTAATTCAAGATGGAGACATTATCCTGGGTTTTAAGGTTGGGGCATAAATGCAATCACTATGAAAGGGAAGCAGGATAATTCAAGAGACAGAGGAAAAGACAATGTGAGGGCACAGCACAGAGACATTTTTAAATACTGGACTTGAAAGCTGGATAATGTAGTTACAGAACAAGGAATTCTGGCAGCCACCATGGGCTGATAGTGGCTAGGAATATCCTCTCCTGGAGAGCTCCAGAAGAAGTGTGGCCTTACAGACACACATCTTGTGATGATGAATTCTATTTCCTGGCTTCCAAAACTTTGAAAGAATTGATTTCTGTTATTGTAAGTCATCAAGTTTCTTTTTAATTTCTTAAAGCAGTCACAGAAAACTAATTACATCATTAAAAAGTTGATAAATAATGGAGAATAAGAGGCATTTTATCCAAAGAGTTCAGGTTACAGCAGAATTAAGAACCATGAATTCCTTCAGTGCCCAAGAGATGATTAGAAAGAAAGTTGCCAATTGATGAAAAAGTTCACAATAAAAGTTGACCCATATTTACAGAAGGATAAGCTAAAGACCTAGAAAGTTGTCTTGTAAAGAATGAGACTGGCTGAAAGAGATGGAGAAAAGGAAAAGAGCTTTACAAAAGGAGGCAGACTTTCAGTTATTCTGTGAATATTTGAATATAGACTGTTCTAGTTTGTCAAGATATTGACATGGGTCAGCTTTCACAATATGTATTTATTAACTTAGAAGCTTACAATTTTGAGGTAGAGAAAAATGTCTAAATTGAGGCATCATCAAGCAATACTTTATTCCTGAAGACCAGCTACCAGCAATCCAGGACTCCTCTTTCACATGGCAAGGCATTGGTCGCATCGGCTGCTCTCTTCCTTTACTTCCAGGTTTCACTGGTGTTCAGATTCCTGCTGCCAAGGCTTTCTCTTTCTTTGTCTGAATTTTCTTTCTTATAATAGACTCAGTGACAGCATTGAGACTCACAGTGGACCAGACAGTAACTGAAGTAATCTACTTAAAGGGTTGTACCTATACTAGGTTACACACACAGAATGGATTAACTTTAAGATAGTACTTTACTGAGGTCCTTACTGCTTCACATGATCAAATATACATATTCCTTTTTGCATTATTTTTCTTTTTTACACAAATGGAACATATAATATTTAGCAATGTTGTAAAGACTAAACTTGTGTATGTATCACTTCAAACATATGGGTCTTACAACAATATGAAAAACATTTAAATTTTGGAGAATTTTATGGCTTAACCATTTTATAAGAGAACTATAGAAGGAAGATCACAATCACAGGAATAGGAAGCATAGCAGAAAACTTTATATCCAAACTAAGATCATCATATTTCATTCAATCAGCATTGTCCCCTGTAACATAAGCATTCATCAATGAGCCTATTTATTAAATGTATTCAGAATTATTTCATGATGACACTAAGAAATGAAAATAGTTATCTAAAGAAAAACAAGAAGGTAGAGTAGCAAATCAAATCACCTTATATGACACTTTAAAGAAACACTTGAATGGAAAACAGAATCCATGGAAGGAAAGAGTGAGGGAGGAAAATGACCTTCATGTGGAAAGTCTTTAATATGAAGGATCAAGGATTTAATCTTGGGAGCTCCAGAGTTGGAGGATGATGGGTGAAAAGGAAGAATATTGAAGGAATAAGAAATCAAGATGGCAAATTATTCAGCATTAAGGAGCCACACTGAAGATAGAATCAGTACATCAGGGTGCAATGCTTGCTGGAACCTTATCTAGAGGGTAAGAGATAGAAATTTAATGGCCCAGTTATTTTATCAGCTCATGAAAAACATGCAGGATTCTATGGTACAATCCCCTAAAAGATGTGACTTGACAGACAGATAGAGGAAGCAGAGTTCAAGTCTGTGTAAGAAGGAAGCAGCTAGTGCTGCAGTAATCACTGCCCTACAGCCCTGGGAGGAGGTTTGTGTTCGAAGCTGAAGCCATGTGGGAGGAAAGCTATAAGTCTGCTGACAGTAATAATCTGCCACATCTTCAGCCTGGGGCCTGCTTATGGTGAGAGTGAAATCTGTCCCAGACCCACTGCCACTGAATCGATCAGGAATCCCAGATTCCTGTTTAGATGCATAATAGATGAGCAGTTTAGGTACCTGTCCTAGTTCCTGCTGGTACCAGTTTAAGTAACTGCTAACACCCTGGCTGGACTTGCACTTGAGGGTGATGGTCTCTCCTAGAGTCCCAGTCATGGAACTTGGAGATTGTGTCATCACGATTTCCCCACTGGCACCTTAAACCAGAAACATATGTAGATAATTCATTGAATCACAAATATATAAAATATGTTTCTATATGGATGTAGGTTTTGTTATTTATCATACACAATCAGATCTGTTTTTGATGAAAAACCTATTTAGTCTGCATAGTAAAATCATTCTCCAACTTTATAAAGATATTTCTCTTCTAAAACTCTCACCTGAGACCCAGAGCACCAGGAAGATGAGGAATTGGGACTGTGACATCATCTTGCTCACCCGTCTGGTACACTCAGCCTCAATCAACAGGGAAACTGCATTAATAGCACTCTGAACAGACAACCAAGTCCCCAAGGAGCCTATGCAAATCATTAAAGACTATAAAGACAAATATTCCTGTGCAGTGAGTTGTGAAGACAAATAACGAAAGGAGATCAAAACATCATGACCACAAGAAATGCAATTATATGCCCAAAAAAAATGTTCTGAAAACAACTTACAACTCTAATTTTCAACAAAATTCAGATATATTGCCAAATTTAATAGTTTTATTGCCAACTGTACTCTTCAAAACCATTTGCATTCAAATTCAAAATATAATTTTAATAGAATACATTTTTCTCTGAATGTATAATTTCAGAACATAATTAAATCTTGTAAATATGATGCCAAATCTCATGTGCAGTATATTCATATCATTGGATAAAATGAAGATGTAGTGCACAAATTTTCTATCTATTTCACTGTACTCTTCATTTTATTTTATTTTTTTATATTTTTAATTTTTAAAAACATACTTAAATTACATAAATGTTACTTAAAAAATATAGGGGATTCCCATGTGCCTCACTACCTGCCCCTTCCACTCTTTCCTACATTAACAACATCCTTCATCAATGTAGTACATTTGCTACACTTGATGAACACATAATGGAGCATTGCCACTAAATGTGGGTTATAGTTTACGTTATAGTTTAAACACTCTCCCACACATATTTGTAAGTTATGTCAAAGATATATAATGGCCTGTAACTGTCACTGCAACATCTTTCAGGACAATTCCAATGTTCCAAAAATGCCACCATATAACACAAACTTTTAAAAAAGATACTTAGGTTACATAAATGTTGCACTTAAAATGTAAGGGATTCTCATATGCTTCGCTTCCCATGCTTACCAGATTTTCCCACATTAACAACATCTTTCATTAGTGTGGTACATTCACTGGAATTGATGAACACATTTGGGACCATTGACACAAAGCGTAGATTAAAGTATGCAATGTAGTTCATGCTCTCTCCCAATTCTGTAGGTTATGGCAAGATATATAATGGCCTGTATCTGTCATTTCAATGTCTTTCAGGCCAATTCCCAAGTCCAAAAATGCACAAGTTTTACAACTGTTTTTCCCTCTCCCTTCCCTCTGAAACTCCAGTGGCAACTGCCTCCATATAAATAATATAATTCCTTCCCTTGCTAAAATCACATAAGTCTATAATAGAATACCACTAAGTCCACTCCTCTTTAGTCCATACTTCATTCACTAATCCTGAGGATTCTGGGATGATAATGCCCACTCCACTTCTAAATGAGAGGGGGCTGTGATCCATTAGGGCTAATGGAATGGACTCATTTGTTTGTAGTTGTAGACTCTCTTGGTTGCTTGGTATAATAGTGGTCCATCATCACCTCCTTGTTAGTTGTCCTGGGTAAGATCAATGAAGTGAACAACAGGTGTGGCAAATCCATTGAGATTCAAGGCCCAGCTAGTACTTGAACAGCCCAAAGATTTAAGTCTCTTGGACATACACCTACCAACTGTAGTACTAATTCTAGGTTCAAATAGAAGAACAGAAGAGCCATGTGTAGAGAAATCACAACTGAATCCAACTCTGTCACTCTGGAGAGCATAAATAAGAGTTGCTTCCTGGAAGCCTCCTTGTTGCTCAAATATGGCCTCCAAAACAATGATAGAAGTGATTCCTGCTATGCAAGTCATCAGGTCTCTCATAATTTGTTAAAGCAGCCTCAGGAAATTAATGCAATCTTTTAAAATTAATATATAATGGAGAATAAAAGGCATTTATGAATGAAATATGGAAACTCTATTAATTGTGGAACCCAAGTATTTTTTTTCAACAAGGTTCTCCTCATAGCATTTTATGTGTATTGGCACATATTGCCTCACAACATTCCTACAAAATAGATATCCTTATATCCATTTCATATATGAGAAAACTTTGCTATGAGAGGACAAGAAATTTACTCAAGGACACATGGGTAGAAAGTGTCAGAGATGTACAAAAAAAGTATGATGATAG
>PVKH010044752.1:0-10573 GCA_004027955.1 Chaetophractus vellerosus | reverse complement strand
TTTATAACATGATCCTCAGGGCATCCTTGGGAGTTCCACTTTGATGGGAAGAGAAATGGCAGGGAAAACATATTCTGTTATAATGATTTCATATGCCTTTAGCTTGGCACCATTTTTTGCAATTTCTAGGCCAGCTAAAATTCATACCTGGATTTTTTTCAAAATCTCCTTGAATGTAACATAGGACTAAAAGTCCAGATTTATTTTTTTCTCCCTTCATCCTAGTAGGGAATCAGATAATCACTTTCCAGAGTTTCCAGGACAGATCATTGCCTATTAAAAGGAAAATCATTTCTTTTTACATCACCCTCGAAGTAGCCTCTCAAATTATAGTGTCTTTTCAGGTAAATCTCCAAGTGTTATAGAATTAAGGTCCTAGATGTTAATTGGCCATTTTCAGAAAATTAAATGACCTCTCAATATTATCTTTTTTTCCTTTAGCATTGTAGAGTATTAATTTAGCTTTGATTATTACAGTATCATGAATAATTAGAAAAGGCTCTAAAAATCATGTGGTCCAGCATGACTTTGTAGAAAGAGACATTGAGACTCAAAGAGTATAGAGGAGTTCAAGGTCACACAGCTAATTAATTGCATAGCTTGGGTGAAAACACAGATCTCCTGATTTTAATTCCAGTATTCTTCATAAGGATTATGTGATATCCAAAAACTCTGGAGTGAATTAACATAATCATATTTCCCAATGTCTCTCCGTGAAATGGGCGTCTAACTAATGAAAATGTATTCTCCTTTCTTTTTAATTTTCTTAGAATAAATAGTTGATGAGAAAGAAAATATTTTTCTTTTTTAAAATATAAAGCATTTGTTGGCTTGAATAGCAATCATGGAGCAATGAAAACAGGAATTCTTATTATATTTGAAGATACACAAATAGTTCTTTACAGTCAGCTCTTCATTTAAATCTATTAGCTTTTCATATTTAAATGTTTCAAAGGAAGAAAGAAATAATTGTTAAATCTACACACATTAAACAGATTTTTTTGTTGTTCTAGGCTTTGAAAAATACCCCACCCTCTATTGGGTTTTAAGTAAATGACAATATTTATTAATACACAAAGAACTTATACAGCTTTGTGTTTATGGACAGGAAAAAATAAGAGAAAAGGCAGTTAGCCAAAAAAACTTTCATGTATGCTAATTTTCCAAGTCAGTCAAAAACTTTAAAGCTACATGCTTTGAAACTCCAACTGCTAAGCCTTGGGTATAAAGCAAGAAAATGATAAGGTTGGCTGAACAAGACACACACACTCACCAACAGGTTTTGAAAGGTTAAAATATGACTGTCTGGCTTTATATATGTATAACTATATATTTCTGCTTGCTTATATGTATTTGTAATTATTTACAATTATCATTCTTCAGGAAAATAGAAGTAATAAAAATATCGTTAAATAAATGCAGCTGTGCCTATCTTGCAGACCATAGACAAGGCAGAACTGTCATCAGACAGCCAATTAAAAATGAGGAGGCTGAATTGCCTTGTGTAGAGGGCCCAATAATACAAATGTAGAATCTTGTAACTAGGGTTTAGTATTGGGCCTTCAGTGAAAAGTATTTTTCAAGCCATTATCAATGCAATGTCACTTTGGGAGATGTCAATTAGAACTGTGATTCTTGGAGGGGTCCTTAATTTATTTATTTATGGACATTTGCTTAACTAAAATGGGTCAATACAACTTTAGAAAACTAGTACTTTAATTTCTTTCCCTCCAACTGTATTTTGGACCAAATCAAGAATACCATGAAAAGCATTTTAGTATACCCGAGGCTTAACCTACATTAGACTAGTCCCTCTTGATTCTACTGTCCTTTCTCATTTTCCACATTACTCTTTTTAAATTTTACCCGCTTTATTCTCCATTTCCCTTCTCACATGTGCAACTATTTCACCATTTATTATTCATTTGTTGTTTTCTGAAAATTTCTTTCTGATACCTTATCATTCTTGAACTGATCTTCTCATCATCTTTGCGCAATGCTTTTAATACCATGTTTTTGGGTAATTTATCGATGGATAAATTAGTGTAAGTTAAAAGAGGTATCACAGGTGTACTACTCTCAGATTCAGCCTAGTGGTTACTACCTGATAGATTAATGAGGACTTCCCGATTTAAAAAATCTCCGTGTGTTTGAATCCTATAATCTTGTACTTAGCAAAGACATTGTAACTAGTCTGATCTGTTCACTTCCAAAGGTAGAAAACCTTAAAAACCTCCTGAAGAGTCAGGAGTCTCTTCTTGAAGAGTAAGACTATCCATTCCATTTTTGGTTCAACATCCTTGTTACAGAGTTCTTCCTTTTCTGGGTTTAATTTTTTAAATGTTCATTTTCAATTCTACCTCTACCAAATGGAGCAAGATGCAATGGAAGCAGTTTGACCTTATTTAATTATAGTTAGAATGCCTCTATTTACTCCTTGTTGGTTTTTCCCCCAAGAATTAATATTTTCTGACTCCTTGACTATTTTCGGTGCAGTGATACAGTGACAGTTTTATTATTTTAGAATATTTTAAGATCTGACACCAGTTCCCTTTAATAAGAGAACACTCCTTATTTGAAAAAAAAAAATGTACCTTGACAGGTTGTTAGTTCAGGAGATAGGACCTCAAGGGCTGTGTTGACTAGAGAACAATTGAAAGAGAAATTGTTGCAGTTTTTCTGCTCATGACAAGAGAAATGTGTTTTACCAGGTGAAAGAGGGGAGCCAGCAAGCTGGAGGGAGCCTGCCATGAGGTGATGGAAAGACCAATGAACCATTGCTCTCCTTTCCACTCTCTGAAGACTGAATAACAGACAAAGGACATTTTAAGAATCACGATGACTCATGATCAAGTTTCAAGTTATTTGCAGACATATCAAGTAAACTTGCCTCCCTATGCTACTTAAAGTCTTCTGTCTATTTTGCCAGGTGTTCCAATGCTTTGTAGGTGTTGCTGTTTTGTAGAATGTGTTAAATTTCACATCTGGGTATATTCTAAATAACAGGCAAATCACACTCATACCAAAAACTCAGAAAAAACCATGTGAATATGAGTGTGATCAGAAATTTTTAGAAAAATGAAGGAACGCTGAACTTCCATATTCTGAAACAGAGGGCTGTAATCATTTTCCACCTAGATTTTACAAAAATGTAGGGGGCTATAATTAAATACTATTAAACCATGCATAGTTTTCTTCTTTGCATGTAGTTTTCTGTATGGACTTTAAAATAAGCCAACTCTTTCAGAGTTCTTATTTGCTATCTGTTTATTTTATCTCACATATGTTTCCAGATACAGAACTCTAAGAATATTACAAAAAATTTATAAGGCCTAAGCCATTCACATGAATGTTTTCTTTCTATTATGAAAAGTTAAAATTTACCATTATCAGTTCTGAAAACAGCATTTCCTCAGTTTTTTAAAAAATGATTAGCTATAGTGGGTAAGGCTTTGTGGAATGCATTCAACAAATATTTAATGCCTGCCTACTACAAATATTTAATGCCTGCCTCCTGCATGTTATAAAAATTAAATTTCTAAAAATGAAAAAGTCAATACTTTATCCTTTAAATATTCAATAATTAGTGCAATGGCAAATAAGTAAACAAACTTTTTATCATTAAGTAAATTAAAGTAAGTCTCAGAACAATATATATAGTAAAATCTGATTTTGTAAAATTTTAAAATGCATAGAAAACATGTTTGTAACCATTTTCTTTTCATTGCTCTTGTCCTTTGTTTTCTTCCCCCTCCCTCTTTTTCTCCCTTATATGATGTTGAACATTTTATTTGATTTCACTTTATCTTCATTCTATGCCTATCAATTATAATTCATCTTTTAAAATGATTTTAGTTTTGTGCAGCTTTTTCTTTGTGTGAGGATGGAAATTACATCTTTCAACCTCTTGAAATGTTGGGGTCGAAACTGGAAGTTCCATTAAACAAACTTTCAATGCCATTTTATCAGTTGCATTGGGTGTGCTACACATTTTCAGCAAATGGCCCATGGTGAATTATTAACATAGTATCTATGGTCAAATTAATTCTAATTGAACACTCAGAAACTTGTGCTCCAAATATACTATGCAGGTTAGATGTGACAATTAGAGATACTCTATGTACCCAGAGTACTGTATTTCACAGAACCAGAATAAATAATTGGTAGCTATTATTACCAAAGCTAAAAAGGATAATCCTTTTAAAAGGAGAGGAATATGACTCAGTACCACATTAACTCTAAAGGAATTGTAACTTCAGAATAGAAGCAATTATAATCTTCAAAATTAGGAAGTTTTAAAAGAAAGCAGAAGTTTTAAAATAGTTTATACATTACTTGAAAATTTTGGCCAAAGTGCAAAAATGTCCTGATCAAGTGTATGTAACATGATTTCAAAGTAACAAAATTACTAAGAATTTCAGAATAGTTACTTTTAAAATCACTAAATTCACAAACTGATTTTCACTTGAAATTATGAAGGGAAATTTGGGATAATTGTAGAGTCATTGAAAAACTAAAGTGAATCTCAACTAGAGATTTTTTTTTATTGCATATGCAATGATTAAGTGAGAAAATGATCTATATTTTAAAAATGGTTCTCAAATTTTATCTTAAAATCTCATGAAAATGCACATAACAAGTAGGAATCTCAGGATTTCTGTTTCACTATGTCACAGGTCCTGCATTTTTAATTAACTGATTGGGTTAATTATCTACATGGTCTTTAGACTGGACTTTGAAAAATATTTCTATATGGTTAAATTGGAGGAAAAATGTTAATGCTACCAAAGCAATGGAAATGATTTAATATAGTGAAAAAACTTTAGGAGTTTCTAGTAGTTTCTAAACTGAGGTCTGCTACTGAATCTAGCTAAAATTATCTAATCTCCCTAAGTCTTGGTTTCTTCATTTTTATAAGATGTGAGTTTATTTCACAATCTCAATGTTTCCATCAAATTCTAAAGTTATGTAAAGAGCTAAATTATATAATTTTTTATTGAAAATCAATTTACTACTTTGAGAATCACCCAAAGGTTCACAAATATGTGAAAGTGAAGCTTCAATTAAAGTACTTCCAATGTAAGGTACATATTCTACTCTATATACACAGGGGATGCAATCCAGGAAATCAGAGTACTCACCCCTCTATGGAATCATTAAAGCCTTTCTTGTGGGGAAGGTTTTGTTTTGTTTTGTTTTTGGTACAGGGGCTGGTGAATGAGCCCGGGACCTACTATGTGGGAAGCCAGTGCTCAAACACTGAGCCACATTATCTCCCCTTAGATGTTTTTTTTCGTTTGTTTGCCTGTTGTTTTGCTTTCCTTTTTAGAAGGCACAAGGGTCTGAAACCAGGACCTCCCATGTGGGAAGCAGGTACTCATCTACTTGAGCCACATCTGCTCCCCGTGGGGATGTTTTTGAATTTACTCATTGGTACCTTCCACTCTATTTAAGTCTTCTGAAAACATGGTACTCATCTATCAAAAACTTTTTTTTTGGAATTTTTTTTTTTTAAAGAAGCTTTAGATTTCATAAATGCTACATCAAAAATATAGGAGATTCCTATATACCCTACCCTCTTCCCTTCCCACACTTTCCCACATTAACAACATATTTCATTGGTATGGTTCATTAGTTACAATAAATGAATACATACTGAAGCATTGTATGCCAAGGACTATAGTCTACATTATAGTTTACACTTTGTCCTGCACAATTTCATAGATTTTGACAAAATGTATAATGGCCTGTATTGTCATTGTGATGTCATGCAGGACAATTCCAATGTCCCAAAAATGTCCCCATGTTGCACCTATTCTTTCCTCTCCCTACACTCAGAACATCTGATGACTACTGCCTTTATATCAATGATGCAAGTTCTTCCATTGCTAGAATAATAATAAGTCTACTTTGTTCATAGTTGCTTTCCACCCTTAGGTTTGTTCATTCCTCAGTCTTGAGGATTTTGGGATGGTGATGCCCACCCTTTCTCCAAATGAGAGAGGGCTTAGATCCCATGGGGTAGGTGGATGGAACTGTATTGCTTGCAGTTGCAGACACTCTGCTTCCTGGAATGGATGTTGTCCATCATCATCCTTTTGTTAATTGTCCTGGATGAGTCCAATGAACTGATGAGTAGGTGTTGCAGTTCTGCTGAGATTCAGGGCTCAAAAGGCATATAAATGGACTGAAGATTAAGTCTCTGGACACATATTTAACAAGTATAGTGCTAATTATCAGTTCAAATAAAAGGGGCAGGAGAGCCATGTGTAGGCTCTTATAAATTAAAAATGTGTCTAACTCTGTTACATTTGGTAGCATATATTCCAAAGTAAGGCCCACTGACAGGGTGCATAATTCCTGATATTGTTTACCCTGCCTATAGTGTCTGGATGTCTCTAGAGCCCTCAGGAGCCCTGCTGTTTGAGGCACTATTTACTGTGGCAGTCAATGAGATCCTGCTGAGACATGGATAAGCGTAACCTCTAGAATAGCCTCCCAACTCACTTTAAAGTCTCTTAGCCATAAAAACTCATTTGTATTTAATATTTCCCCATTTTGGTCAAGGTCTTTTTCCAGATTAATTGCTCGTTGGTGCTTGGTAATAATCCCTTATTGTCACGGAAGCTCATTCTCACCATTGTAGTTTTCACCAAAAACCTGCAAATTCCCTGAGTTCATCTGTTCCTTCCTCCAACCCTCCCCCCAGTTCCATGGATAATCCAACCTAAGCCCTCACTCTACTTCCTCTCATATTCCTGGACCCTTGAACCCAATCACATCAGTGTACCACTATCACCCCTATCCACTACTCAACCACCCCCTTCCACCTTATCATAGACTTTGCCCATATTGAGCATCAGCTCACCACCCTACTCTGTTTCTGTCTCCTGATAGCGTGTCTTCCAAACTCTAGCTCTGTGAGTCTGTTCACTTTGCTTAAGTCGTATCAGTGAGGTCATGTACTATTTGTCCTTCAGTGACTGGCTTATTTCATTCAATGTAAGGTCTTCAAGATTCATCCATGATGTCCTGTGCGTTGAAGTTACTCTTCATTCAGTTGTTGGTCAGTTCTCCTGGGCTGCCATCATATAAAAAATATCCTCCTTAATAACAAAGGAAGTCCTTTTGCTCCTTATTACCTGTGATTTCTACCCTCTGTTTCATCAACATTCCTTGACTATATCTATAAATCTTGTTGGGAAGCTTAATTTTAATCTTTTAACACACTATTCCTTTTGTTTCTTTGTGGCAACTCTGGACTATTACCTATATGCCCCCTGTCATTCACGATGGTTCAAAGTGATTTGCTAACACAAAAATGAATAGGAAAGAAAGAAGGGACACAACACATGTGTGTGCGCAGATGTGCAGGCATGCATGTACACATATACACATACACACACATACAGTTTTAGTTTCCTGGCTGCTAAAACAAATACCGTGCAATGGGTTGACTTAAAAAAAGGAATTTACTGGCTCACAGTTTCAGAGGTTAGAAGGCTTGCTTCCTCCTGTGGTCGGTATCTTCTGGTTGAACAATAATGTTTGGGGTTCATGGGGTTTTCTGTGCCCTGGCAATGCATCTAAAGAAGATGATAGAAGATAAAGAATCTTCTACTTCCACTGACTTCCACATTCTTGCTACTTCCTGTGGCTTCCTCCATATCCAATTTCCTTTGCTTATCAGAAATTCAGCCGTATTGGACCAAGGCCTGCTCTCATTCAGTTTGGGCACAACTTAGCTAATAACAGCATAAAGGTTCCTATTTAAAAATGGGTTCACACCAAGAGGACCAGAAGTTGGAATCTGAACATGCCTTTTGTGGGGGTTGTGGTTCGACTCCCAACACACACTATTTCCAAAATATATTACTTTAGGTTAGTTCAGAAGAGAATTCATTGACTGCATGCACTGAGGAATATTCATTTACCCATTCATTCTCTCAGCTACTTAACATTTATTACTATAGTCACCTATTGTTGTTCAAAGGATGTGTGAGGAGAGTGGGTGGCAAAGATTACTATAGTCAGGACAATTAATATCCATTGAAAGAGACAAGATATGTGATATTTTTTAATTCAAAATTCAGCAAGGGCAAGTAGGGTTCTACACAGACTCACTGGGATCATAAAGTAGGGCATGTATCCTAGGAAGTTTAGGGGATCTATCCTTGTAGGTGGGAATGCCTTATATTTCTGATGCAACATTTATGTAATCTAAAGCTTCTTCCCAAATAAATTAAATTAAATTAAATTAAATTAAATTAAAAAATAAAATAAAATAAAGTAAAATAAAATAAAATAAAAATGAATAAGATCCAAGAGGACAATGTGCAAAGAAATATTTGAGGAGGCATGGAAAGCTTAAGGAATTGTAGGTGATTTAGTATGGTTGAGCCATAATGAATAAAGTGGCAATCAATGAGTCTAAAAAGTTTGGAAACAAATTATAAGTGATCTCAAATAGGTGGTTAAATAGTTTGAGCTTTGTCATCAAGTCTATGAGAAACTATAATAGATTTTGAGCATCAGATAATGCAGTCACATTTGCATCTTTAGAAAAATCAAACTTTTTGCACTGTGGAGAATGGAAAAAAGATGAGGAAGGTAGAATGGAAGCAGGGAGACCCATTAGAAGCCGATCACATTATCCTTTGGATAAGTAGAGGATGCTAATTAAGGTAGTGAGATTCGGTAGAGAGAAGAGGAATGATTGAAAGGCATTGAGAAGTCTGTAAAAAGCAAAGCTCTATAACCATGCCAATATTCTGTACACCAACTAGAAAAAAAAAATTTAAGGGAGTCAACTTAAAGATGATGTGAGAAGGTTGGGAAAAGTTGTTTCTCTTCTTTTCATATTCTGTATACATTTAAAAAACAAAAAGTTCCATGGATTCAGAAAGGAAGCAGTTTTATTCCTTATTTAAGAATGCCATTATGGCCTAATTAACAACTGGAATTTGTTATATATATATATAGTTGAAATATAAGGTAATTTTGAGTTTGAAATAAACACATTTTGAAATTTCACTACTTGGTTGAGGTCTATTCTAGCCATTGTTTCATACACTATGCTTTCTCCAAACTTGTGGAAATACAGAAACCTGCAATTTTATTCTAAATGTACTTCTGACTTCTGTAAGTTGTATTATAAGAAATATTATTTTGGAATAATACTTTAAAGCCTAACCAAACATTTATTTAATTTCATTCACTTCCTAGAGAATGTAGAAAAAAACAATCACATCAGTAATATTTCCTGTAATTTCTCCCCCAAAAGATGACAGAGTCCTTCCTACTTCTGTCAGAGTGGACTTTCTGTTTCATTTTGTAGCTAAGAAGGATGTCAGATTTTCCATAAAAGGGCTGGACAGTGAGAGATTTAGTAATTGATTATAATATTTGGAGTGGAAACTATCTTAGGTTTCAATTTCTTTTTCACTTTTACTATCAAGGACTTTACATGCAACTATTTCCTTATATCTACATAGTGGTTCTTGTATTACCATGTGAAAAATATGTGTCTTTTACAATAGCATTAGAAATGATTGTATTACTTTTAGAACCAATATAAAGAGATTGTTAGGTGCATCATGTTCAGATGTTAAACTGTGGAATTTTAGGCAGATGATATAACTATCTACAATTCAGTTCTTCAGCGAATGTACAAATAGGAATATTAATAGTTATCTTTTTGCTGATTTCATAATTTGACATAGTGCTTCCCATTTAGAACTTATTTCCAGTGTATAGAATATACACTAAAACATATTTTGAGGAAATCTGGATCAAATTCATGCATTAACAAGCAAATAGAGAGTGTGTCTGCCCAAGTTGCTAATTCTCCAATATGGTACACTGTAGCCCAGATATGTTAACACTCTTATTCAAGGTGTATTAGAAGATAGGAACCAAATTTGTTCCATAACTACATATTTTTCACTGAAGATTAAATTCTATCATTTTCAATGAAAGTAGAACCCTGAGAGGGCTCAAGCACTCTTAAAAGAACCACCATAGTCCTAAGGGCCAAGTACACTTCTAAAGCCTCATCATTGCCTTCTGCTTATGAAAAGAGCTCAAGAAGTTGGCACCCATAATTTGCTTGTATTCACAAGGGCCACGGTATAACAAGAACAATTGTACATGTAATAAAAATGTGATTATAATGGCATACGCTCTAATCTCACAGATTCGCCATAAAATAAGAGTAAAGTTTTCGAGATCAGAATTTCTGCACAAGGAACCCGTGGTCCTTAAATTTTACCTTCCCTAATCTGCAGGGCTGTGACTATAATGAGATACCACCTCATGACTATGTTAGTTTACTGGGCAAAAGAGGTTATTACTCAGTTGACTCTGAGTTACCCAAAAGGGAAATTATCAAGGTGGAACTAATCTAGTCACATGAATGCTTTAAATGAAGAATTTTCTCTGGCTTGTGGCAGAAGGGAAAGCCAGAGAGAATTGTTGAACCGTTGCCACTCTGCTTGCTGCAACAAACTGTCGTCAGCAAGAGAGGTACCTATTACCACCTCCAAGGAAGGAGTCTCACCACCTGGAGGGCAGG
>PVKH010044751.1:0-10575 GCA_004027955.1 Chaetophractus vellerosus | reverse complement strand
TGAGACTGGAATACTTTTCTCTAGTTCAGAAGAAAATGAACAACAAAGAGGCAAATAACAAGATGGCAAACAAACAGAATGGAATCCCAGGTCTATGTGTACCTGACTTGGGAGGGAATAGGGAAAGGAGAAGGGTGGGCATGAAACAGGCAGAGGTTCCTGGTGGAGAAGAAAGGTGAAGAAGTCAAGGGGGTTGAAAGGACCTGAGACTGCCTAGGGTGCTATGAAATTGGAGCCCACTCCTTGTAATAAGTAACAGAAAAGGATTATTTTGTTTTTCTCCATAAAGGCTTGTGATATTAGTTCTAGCAGGTTTTATGTATGAGAAGTTACCACATGGTTCTTGGTGGATGAAAGCTGTAGAAGGGAGGGGGAGGCATTCAGAGCAAATAATCACAGATTATCCATAGTCACATAGATGCCTGTGATGGTTAGGCTAATGTGTCAACTCGGCCAGGTAATTGTGCCCAGGTGTTTGGTCAAACAAGCACTGCACTAATTGTAATTCAAGGACATTTATGGACTTTAGTCACCAGTGAGTTGACTGCATAGACAGCTGATTATATCTACATCAACCAGGAAGATTGACATTAGCAATGAGTGACGCTTTATCCAGTCAGTTGAATGCCTTAAAAGAGGAAGTGATTTCAACATTCAGGGAGAATTTCTAAGCTAGTCTTTGGACAGCCAACTTTTCCTGGAAATTTATCAAGGACCTTCATTGGATTTCATCGAAGGCCCTGGTTTGCAACCTGCCTGCAGAACCTGGACTTGTGCATCCCCGTGGTCACATGAGAGACTTATAAAATCTCATATTATTGATAGGTATCTCCTGTTGATTCTGTTTCCCTAGAGAACCCTGACTAACACACTGCCCAAAAGAAAAGGGAGCACCAATGTAGTTTCACGATGCATAAGACACTCATGCTAGTTGTGACTGGGCCTCTTTTCCAGCACTTTCCCATGGATGAAGTCACAGGATTTATAATATTCCCATTATAAATAGGGAGAATACATGAAGAACATCATCCTAGAATGTTGCTTCTGGAAGTTCCTCTAAACCCTGTTCATTACAATCATTAATGAAGATATTACTGTTCTCCCAAAGAATTTTGAGCCAATGCTCCTTTGTGAGCCTTTTTTGCCCCTCTCTCTCATCTCTCTACTATCGCATAGCATTTTCTCTCCTGGTGGTTACATGTGGACTCCCCTGAATGGTGCCAGCCTCCTCCAAACCTGACTCTTCATTCATAATAAAAACCTGGACCACAATTTCAAAACAATTGGTGTTGGTTATTAGAGTCTAAGCAAAAGACCTATTGAACTAACTTGGAGAGTCTTTGTTGTAAACCAGCAGGAATTATAAAAAGTCACTCTGGGATCAGCCATTTGGAACTGAACTATGTCAAGAGAGAAAGCGTACACAAAGAAACTGTATTTACTGGAAGTTTGGGATGCTGGAAGCATGTGTGTCAAACTTGCATTTTCTTTCCCCAGCATTTGGTTTTCTTTGATCAGCTTTCCCAAGACCATGAAAGGATTTTTGACCTCCTGTGTGTGCCCTCCTGCCTGCCTCGCCACTTCTCCACATCCAGTGAGAAGCAAATAGTGGGATGCGGTGGTCCTACAGAGACCCAAGCATCTGCCCCTCAATGTCACAGTCCTGAGTACCAGCTACATGGTAGGAAGACTAGGCGGCATGTTCCCCCTAGTTGTGGGATGCATTCCCTTCAATTTTATTTTCTACTCTCTTGCCATCTAGAAGCCACTGAACAGAAGTGCAATTTTGTCTTTGAACAGCAGATCTAAGGTTTCACTTCCCAAGGCATCTTTCTTCTCAGAAACAAATTTGTGGAAAAGCTTTTCCTTTCCTCCACAGCAACTTAATCCTACAACAACAAAAAAAAATCAGAAGATAGATAAAAGCTTTGAAAATGAACCATTGTGAAGTCTGGAAAATATCCAAGCTATACATACACACACACACACATATATATATACACATAGCTTTATGTATTTTATAATGAATCACCATCCTTACAAGCTAGTTACTATAAAAGACACTGGAATAATGAGTGGCGAAAATCTCAGCACATTGAATGGTATCATCAGCTCAATGATTCTCTTCTGTGAAAATCAGGGGATTCCCAGGTCCTGTTCACCTGTCCTGGTGGTAAACTCTGGAAGTCAAAGGCACCTGGATGTGGCTGGACATCTCTGCCATCTTTTTACAGTTGGTTAGCTGCATTTGTAGGATGAGTGTGAATGCCCCCACTTTTTTCTTTGCATAGCTTGCCATTCATGTACTATGCATGCACACTCCCACACTCACACACACTGATACACACACTGATGGATACTAGCTTGTCTGTGGAAATGAACACCGATCATATTTAAAATCTTATCACTGCATTAGGACAAAAGGGATTATGGTTTCATGACTGTGTAGTTCACAGTGCTTGATTGCTCATATGGACCAAAGCATTACTCTCAAGCCAAAAAGCACATACTTATGGGTCCAAGGAACAAAATGCTTACAGCCAAGAGGTAATATATGCAGACCAGAGATATCAAAAGCTGCAGAAATCTTTTAGCGTGAGGTCATCTCCCATACTGGTATTTTTAAAAAAGCTTAATAAATTCAGTATTGCCACACAGTCTCTGTCATTAACTAAAGGCTGAGGAAGGAAAAATTATGTCAGTCATCACTTTGCCTTGAAAGTCAACAGCTTAAGTGATATTTTATGAACTTTATATATGTAATCTAAATTTGGTATTTCAGCACTGTCCTGACCAGCCTTTTTATTTTCCTACATTCTCTTTAATCGTTAAAAACATTATCAAAACTGTATTAGGTAGGTTACATATACTTCTGGTCTACCCAGACATTTTCATTGAGGTTCCCTCATGACCAAAGAATTGGAAGGAAAACATAATGAATCAGAAAGCCAACCTCTAATCATTCATTCTCATTCATATTCTAAATTATCCACCCCCCAAAAAAATTAATTTACTTTTTTATAAATTATTTTTCTGGATAATCTACAACATTTTTTAGTTCACCCTTGATCTAGCCAATCTACTGAAGTATCATCAATTGCTATGTTCTTAAGCATTTAAAACCCTGAAAGTTGGTGATAGAATGGGTCTTTACTTACCAAGAAGTTCATCTTGGAAACTCCAAGAATGGGGCATAACTGCTACCTAAACTCTCTACTGCTAAAAGGGTTAAAATGCTTGTTAATGATAAATCATATTTTACATTCATTTTGCGTTTTATTATCTCATATGATCATGAAAATGACTTCAGCAGTTTTTTAAGGCAATTAACCCCCCATTGTCTCAGGATAGATTGACCTGAAACAAACATTAATACGCAAATTATTTATTGAGGAAGTACTCCCAGAATTAACAGGTAAAAGAATGCGGTATTAAGACAGGGGGAAAAGCCAAGCCAGAACGTGATTTCAGGCAAAATCTGGCCTTAGCCTAACCTTGCAGGGAAACTTGGGGTGTAAAGTCTATACTGGCTGGATCCATGGGAGCTGGGCACCAATCAGGCTCTAGCTATGGGCTTCCTGGAATATGTAAATGATCAGGCACATGTCTCCTTCCCATGCCTGGGAAAGAGCTGCAGGTTCTGGGTTAGAATGAAAAACACACAGAAGTTAGTGGAGGCACACAATGTCCGTAGAGGCCCAGGGAATCTGGGTAAAGCATGGACAGAGTCTGTAGAAGCCATTTGACAGTGGAGAGACTTGAAGTCACCCCCATGCACCTGGTTTGAGCAACATTCCATGCTGCTGCTCCACTAAAATGTTTTGTCCCATCGTCCCCCATGGACTACTTGATCAGCTCCTGTTTATGCAGATTCAGCTCAAAACTCACCTTTCCTTGAAAGAACTTTCCAGAACTATCCCAATATAGATGTTTCCCTCATATATTTTATTTTCTTTTTTATGTACACCGATAATGTGGCTCTTGTTAACACATTATCTTAAATATAGTCTTTTAGGGTTAGTGTCCTATCTATTAACTTGGCAATCATGGACGGCTAGCAATATACTCATCTCTGTAACCAAAGTATCATTCACAGAGTGTGGCTTGTAAACGCTACTCTATGCAAGTTTGATGAGTAGGTTTAGCAATGAACTTAAACCAATTGTTCTCTATCTAATCCAGTGCTTTCTCCATTGTAGTCAATAAACTTCATGCCACTTTTTAAAAAATGTGAGGGGTGTCTCCTTTTTCTGTTTCCCCATAGTGGTTTACCTTAAAACTCCCACAACTTCATGTTTTATTTCCTAAGAATCTCTTTCAAAAGAACTTAGTACTATATCATATTATATAGCATTCATTATTCTAAATTATTCCCCCCAAATTTTTGACATTTTTAAAATTTTTCTGGATATTCCACAATATTCTTTAGAAGTTGACCCTTGATCTAGTCAATCTACTGAAATAACAATTGCCATATACTTAAGCATTCAGAACCTTGAAATTTGGTGATAGAATGGCTCTTATTAAGAAGTTTATCTTAAGTTTTTTTTTACATATCCCCCCCCCCTTCTGCTTGCTCTTGCTGTGTGTCCATTCTTCTTGTGTTTTTCTATGTCTGCTTCTTGTTTCCCCCAGTCTTTGCGGTGACACGCCGAGTCGGCCCTCCGTGCAGGCAGCTCGCTGCGTTGGTGGGTGGCTCCATTCCTTTTCACCGGCGGCTCAGCTCCATGTTTTGCGGGCAGCAGAGCTCCGTGTTTTGCCAGCTGCTCAGCTTCCATGATTCGCGGGTAGCAGCTCCGTGTTTCACGGGTGACTTTGCCATGCCCGTGGCAGCTCCACCCTGCCCATGGCAGCTTTTTTTGCCTTGCTCACGGTGGCTCTGCCCTGCCCATGGCGGCTTGCCTTTTCTCAAGGCCATCTGCCCGCTCGGAGAGGTTCCCGGGAACCGAAACCGGGGCCTCCCATGTGGTACACCGGCACCCTTATCCACTGGGCTATCCAGCCAGCCTGAAGTTTATCTTCATAACTTCAAGAATGGTGCATAACTGCTACTTGTACTCCCTACTGCTAAAAAGTTAGAACATCGTTTGTTATGGATAAACCATATTTTACATTCATTTTGTGTTTTATAATTACAAAGTCTCCAAATACATTATCTAATTATTTCAGGAGATTTTTAAGGCAGATGTTAATCCCCCATTGTCTGAGGATTGGTTGCCCTGAGGTAAGCATTAATATGCAAGCTAGTTACTGAGGACAGACACACAGATAATATAGCAGAAAAGGAAATAGTAACTTTGATTTAGGGAGGAAAACAAGATTTATCAGACAACATATTTGAGTACTTAGAGTTAAGTACCATCCAATAAATGAGGCTCATAAGGTGTTTCTGAGTCATTAAAAAGAAAATCAAGTTATATTCTGTTTATAATGTTTAACTAAAGCAAAGAACTATGTGGAAAAATTTTAATGTATTTTAATGGGTTTGCACTGTTTAAAGTGCTAAGTATCAGTTAATCTGGAGATTCACCTGTGTGAACTAACTCATCTCTTGATAGTAATAGAATCAAAGTTGCATTGTATATATAATTTATTTATCATTAAAACTGAAGAGAACCAACAATATTAGGAGACCTGTGCCTTGCTTCTATGGTCCATGGTTTTATACGATGCGTCAACATGGGTACACTTAGAAATGCTGAATAACAAAAATCCAAAGCATTAAAGTTTTAAATCCAATAAAGCAAAATACACAGAAAAACTTACCCTAGTCCTGAAGGAATGAAAAATTACAAATATGAATAAAAGAATCTGAACCTTGAACCCCCCTCTTCCCCAGAGAAGCAAAGAAAAAATGCTACAGAAAACACAAGACTTGAGTTGGTAGTTCAAAGCCTTCAAAGTTCAAAGCAGAAAAATATGAAGGACCATGTGCCTAGATATCGGGAGCCCTTCATGAAAATTTCCACACTATATTCCAGAACCAAAAGAAGAAAGTATGCTTCTATTTGCCCATTGTAGCAAAGTAGGATAATGCCGTATGAGTTAAAGAAATGCGGAAGGGAAGTGTCTCCTAACGTCATCACTTTAATTTACAAATTCTAGACCTCAAATCTCAGTTCTGGAATGAAATGATTTTAGAGTCTGCTTATCGGCACTTCTTCTATGTATATCACTCAGCTCTTAGACTTCCAGCAGAGACTCACTTCCCTAAGGCAGACCATTCCTTTTTTTAATAGCTCCATTAGAAAAATCCTCATGTAATCAGCTGAAAGAGACCTCCCAGTGGGACAAATATATGAAATAATGAACTTAATCTCAAGATAAAAATGGGGTCAATCTTGCAAACCCACTGCGATGACAGTGATGATACATTTTACAAGTATTTTCACTGTGTCTGCTGTTCAAAAGCAAGTTCGCATTCAAAACTAATCACTCTGATTTCCCTTTTCTTCAGAGTTCAAACAGATTGCAAACATTCAGGTCAACTTATTCAGTGATGCCTCATTTGAGAATTAATCTCTTTTTAAGCTTAAATTCTCAACAGTTCCTTTGAGGATTCTGACTTGGAAGCCTACTCCAGGCATCTCCTCAATTGGAAAAATGGAGACATGCCCCCTCAGCATCAAGCAGCATGATTTATGAAGTTGAGTGCCCATACAATAGAGAAAACAGTAATAAGCAAATTAACTGCCAAAGCTGCAGCTAACACACACATATACATACAAATTGTGAAATGTACTTGTAGGAATAACTACCATTTATCAAATGCTTATACTGTGGAAAGCACTCTCCTAAATGCTTTATGTGTGTTATTTCATTTAGTCCTTTCAACAGTCTCATGGGGTAGGGACTGTTGTACTCCCATTTTGCAGACGGGAAAACTGAAGTATAGATAGATTTATGACCTTACCCAAGGTCACATTGTTGCAGAAATATGATCCCAAAGAACAAAAGCAGCACTCGGAGGAGCAGAGGACACAACTTTATTATGCGTGAGCCCAGAGAGCAAACCAGTCTCCAGTTTCTGGGCCCCCAACAACAGTTTTCGTGGGGTTATATAAGTTTCTCTTCTTTGGCTAGTGAGTTGCTAAGCGAAAGAGATAAAATTCCTAAGGTGAGTGGGTAGGCAGTTAAAGCATTTGCTGGCTTAGCTCAGGGTCATAAGAAAGGGAGCTATCCTTTGTTTAGGGTTGTAAATTTTAGTTCAGGGACATGCTGGGTGCACTTATCTTGCTAAAGATGGTGTGGGGAAAAAAGGAGGAGAAAGGGAGAGTGGGACTTTGTTCTTCTAAAGCTGTGAATTCCTACAGGGGGGGATTGGGGTCCCACACTTCCCTTATCAACATACCTATATGAATAGTAAATTGGAAATAAAACCCAGAAGCAGCACTCTTTACTACTGTAATGTTAATTTACTAATGTGATGATTAATTTCATATGTCACCTTGGCTAGGTTATGGTGTCTAGTTGTTTGGTCAAGCAAGCACTGTCATGATTGTTACTGTGCAGGTGTTTCCTAGATGAATAAACATCTATATTCAGCCAACTGCATCTACAGCTGATTGCATCTACAATCAACAATAAGATTGCCTTTAGCAATGCAAGAATTCTCCTCATCCAATAGTTGGAGGCTTTAAAGGAAGAACTGAGTATTTCAGGAGTCAGAAAAGAAGAATTTCTAACTCTACTTCAGCCAGCCTGCTTCTCCTGGGGAATTCAACTTTACCTTCATCGAGTTTCCACCTTGTGGCCTGCCTTATGGAATTTGGACTTGCCAATTTCCAAAACCGCATGACCTAATTTCTATTAAGAATGTATATATTTCCTGTTGATTCTGTTACTCTGGAGAATGCTGGCTAATACACGTGAAGTTCTGCCTGGCAGGAGAGAACATGTGATGCAGGAGTCAGGAAACCTAAAGTCTAGCCTGGGGCTGGCTATTCACCATCCTTGTGCTTTGGGAAAAATCACTAGATTTTTTTCCTTTGTGTCTTTGCTCTGCTGCTTCTCCTTCTGCACCCCATCCTTGTCCTTACCCTTCCTTTCTTCCTTTTCCTCCCTTCCTCCCCGCCATTCTCTACCTCTTTTTCCTTCTACTTTATCTCTCCTTCTCCTCCTATTCTTCCTCCTTCTTTTCCCCTAAAACAATGGAATTGAACTTGATTACCTCTTTTTTAAAAAGATGTATTTATTTAATTTACTTTCTCTTTTTCTTCTTTTTTTATATTTATTCCCCCCTTCCCCCAGATGGTTCTGTCATCTATCTGTTCATTGTTTGCTCACCTTCTGCAGGAGGCACTGGGAACTGAACCCGGGACATCCCACATGAGAGGGGAGTGTCCAACAGACTGAGCCACATCCGCTCCTTCGATCACCTCTTTCATCCCAGCTTTAGATCACATGTTCTGTGAATCTGTGCTATAAATAGTTAACTGCTACAGATAATGGGTGTTTTAGTTTCCTAGGCTGCTCAAGCAAATAACATTGGCTTAAACAATGGGCATTTATTCATTCTTGGTTTTGAAGCTGCCAAATCAAGGCATCAACAAGGTAATGCTTTCTTCCCAAAGACTGTGGCATTCTAGGGCTGGCTACTGGTGATCCTTGGTTCTTCTATCACATATCAAAGCAAATGGCGGGATCTTCTGGTCTCTTCCTTCTCTTCCAGGTTCTCTTTCAGTGTCTTGCTTCCTGGGGCTATCTTTCAGTCTTAATTTCATTCCACTTATAAAAGACTTCAGTCATAGAATGATGTCCCAACCTGATGGGCCTGGGCCACACTTTAACTGAAGTAGCCTCATCAAAACACCTACTTACAATGGGTTTACACCTGCAGGAATGAATTAACTTTAAGAGCATGTTTTTCTGGGGTACATACAGCTTCAAACCATCACAATAGTTATGAGCAGGAGTCTCTGAAAATATTCTTGGACATTTTCTCCCTCAAGATGGAAATAATTTATGTAAACTCAGCTCAAAATCGTTCACTGTTTTCATGTGAAAAGGAATGTAAAATTTCCAGAACTTGTGCCATCGTTGACTTTCTCTGATATGTGAGTCAATTACTTTCCAATACAAGAGCAAAACAAGGAAGCAAATTGACTGTAAACAACATGCTCATGTTATTTTGGAAGGAAAATGTTTTAAATTAATCCCAAATAAGTGCAGCTGTTGACATGGTCGGTTTTCAGTTTCCACTGCATTGTCCTTTCCTCTCAGTAGCTGTTACTGAAAATTTCATCTTTTTTCACAAGATACAATTGTCCACCACGCAAGATGAACACCACCTGATTTGGTCCTATTATGAACTGCAGTAGTCTTTCATTTCTCTTTCATTTCTAACAACCACCATTATCATTTATTACCTATACAGATGAGTCTCAAAATAAACACTCTTCCAGATTTCTCCCTGAACTATAATTATATCTCAAAATGAAAAAAATCACATTTTCACTTTGAAATATAATTGCTTTTGCAAAGATGTGAATACATGATCAAAATACAGCTGTTTCTAAAAGATTTTAAATGTCTTTTCATACTTTTTGTCGCTATACTCTTCTTTCTGTCTAACATAATTTTCAGTCACATATCTCTGGCGTCCACAATCACCCCTCATTGACACAGACATAAATTCAACTGATTTGTTTACAGTAGAAAAGATAAACTCCTTTTGTAAAGTTCCTCCAGAACAAGTATTGCTGCTAGGAGTACATCCACAAAATCTGCATCTGTACTTACAGCTAGAGAAATACATTCCCAGTCATATTTAGTAGCAAAAGCAGTAAAATAATAATTGTTTTTAAGTGGGGATAGACACTAGGGGAGGAATTGTGTATATCTAGTCAATATAGAGGGCTAAAGAGCTAATTCAGGACATTTTAAACACCACCTTTCAATTGTCATTGAAACATTTATCAACCGCTTAATTATGTACAGTGCTGTCAAAGAATCAGGCCAGAAATTACTTACAGGTGCTAGAAAACAATAGGTATGAGCAGCTGTTTAAAAGGTATGGTTGCAGAGGCACTGGGGAGACATTATCATTTCTCCAAAACTGTACCTTATAAAAACACTTACCTAGCTATTGCTTCTGCAGAACAATTTTAAAATAAAATGGCATTTAAATCTTCTTTGAATAAGTGATTGGACAAATGTCAAACACTCAGCTTCCTCCTTATCAAATGGAGTAATAATTCAAAGGTAGAAGGTTGTTCTGAAATTCAAAATAGATAAAGGTGCTTTTAAATTTGTAAATTATTATACAAATTTTGCCACAAGAAATGTAGAGTGATGAACTTGTCGAGATATTATATTACATACTTCTTTAAAATTAATGTTATGTTAGTCATTGAGTGATTGATCAAAACTTGAAGTGAGTGGTACTAATATTTAAACTCAAAGACCAAGCTGCTGAGCAAACTGAAGAGCCATTTACAGTTCCCACCCCAAGCAGAAAGTGATTATTCCGGGCCAAAGATTTTTTTTTTTTTTTAAAGATTTATTTATTTTATTACATATCTCCCCTTCCCCCCCGTTGCGGCGACGCGCCGAGACTTGGTCACTGCGCAGGCG
>PVKH010044750.1:0-10610 GCA_004027955.1 Chaetophractus vellerosus | reverse complement strand
AAAAAAAAAAAAAAAAAAAAATCAGGATAACACCAGAACACTTTCATTTGGATTCATTAAGGACCTACTTCATGCCAGGCATTGGATAGTTACTTAGAAGGGCAGATTTTTTCAATTTTGGCTGGTGAGAGGGGCAGGAGCAGAAAGCCAATGGCTTCTCAGCAAGCACAGTTTGAGGACTGCAGAAGGGAAACATGAGATCACAGAACCCAGCAAGGAGGGAAGGTTCTGAAAGGGCACGGAGAAGCTAACTATGCCAATGGTGCCACTGTCGGCCTTGAGTGTACCCGTGTGGCCTGGACAAATGGGAGATACCCTGGAATTCCAACACCATGAATAGGGTGTGATAGGGACGCAGAGAAGAAATGGTCTTTCCACATTCTCAAGGAAAAGGCAGTGATTGCCCCCACCCCCGACAGTCATGGGGACTCTGAGTTTTTGACTCACTAAGTCAAAAACGTAACTCATGAATCACAGTGCACCGTGAGATTGCCACCGTGCACCATTAAAATGGCTCTTCAAACACTTCCTGAAATGACCCTGGGTCATCAAGAAAAGATGTAATCACAGTCAGGGATCATAGGATTGAAGAGAGAAACGTGCAGGTAAATATGGCCTAAAAACTATTTCATTCCAGGTCTCTGCTAGCCACTCTCGGTTATCTGAAAAGGAATCCCTTTGCATTAATTACAGCACTTAGGGGTCTACAGGACTTTAAGAAATAATCACATCCTGTGGTTGGAACCAAGGGCCCTTCTTGAGGATCAAAATGTACTTTACAACCCCAAGAAGAGCAAAGGTTGCTGGGAACGCCAATATGCTGGGGCTGCCCCCTCCCAAGCCACTGTGATGATGCAAGCAAAGAATTTCAGTCAGGAGCCACGAGCTCCCACAGAGAAAAGATGAGGGTATTGACCAGATGGCTATTTTGATATAGCCCTTTAACACTGTACTCAAGAACCTCAAAGCAGCAGTATTAAATGAAAGTCATTTATCTGAAAATGACTGTGGGAAAACAGACTTAATGAAATAGATAGTAACTCCAGCACATTTGCAAAACAGGGAGGGGTGGGGTAGGGGGATGTGAAGGGGATGAAAAGGAAGACAGAAAAAAATCTTTGAAGCTAACTTTGGAATCATATGGAAAATATAAATAAGCTACCCATATCTGCATCAAGAATGACATTATTTTAAGTAACAGCAACATAGCCACCTACCGAAAAAAGAAAGGGAAAAAAAAAAAAAACATTTAACTGAAAAGCTTAAGAATACTTCTATCAGATTTACCACACAATTCTGACTCACAGCTTATCCTTCTGGTACTCTGTAACTTAGTTAAACTCTAATCAGGGCTGAGAAGGACCACGTACTGGAGCCTCGAAAGAAACAACTAATAACAGGAATCTGGCAGAGTTAAAGTTCTTGAAGGATAAGCACTTTCCAGTGCTCTCAAAACTTGACCTCTCAGTGTAGCTCAGGTGGCTCTGCTTGGCCTTGAATTTTTCTCACCCTCAAGCTATTGAATCCCTTTCCTGATATTAGTGCCACTATAAGTGCATTTTGACATAGTTTTTACCCATATTATGGTAATGTAGAGCTCTCCCAGAAAGAAATAAAAACTGTTAGGACAAGAATTCTATGTGAGAATTGCTGTCCTGGCTTTCTCACTCTGGACTTTGGAATTTTAACTGTAATTGTCAGGATAGGACCCATAAATATTTAGATAGTCAGTTTTCTTAAAACTCAAATTTTTAAGTAGACACCAAAGAATTAGTTGATAATGTCTGCACTAACACTGTGTACTAAGACTTATGTTCAAAACACTACATATGGTTGTAGAGGATATAGTGGGTTCTGAAATCAATTTCCAATTCCTCCAAACTAGAACTCTTTAGATTGAGTCCTCCCCTGAGTGTCCATATTATTTCTAAGTGGTCAGATCTGTAGAATATCTGCTCAGAAAATTCTAGGACTACAAACATTACTTCAGTGAAGAATAGGAGTGGAAGGTGAAGGGCATCATGACAATTTGAAGCTGGGTGGACCCCAGAAGAGCATGTCCTTAGAGCTAATCCATTCCTGTGCAGGTAAACTTATTGTAGGTGGGACTTTTGGTTAAATTACTTCAGATAAGGGCTTTGATTAGATTGCATGACCCAGAGTGGCTCTTAATTCTCTAATTGCAGTCCTTTGTAAACTGGAATTGGCAAGGCTGTAGAGACATAGAGTAATACCCAGAAGCTGAGAGGAAGCCACAGAAAGAGCAGAAAGCAACTGAGCCCAAAGGAGAAGGCAGAGACCAGCAGACACTATCGTGTGCCTCACCGTGTGCCTTGCCATATGAGAAAGGAATCTAGGACCACCAGCAGTTGGTCCTCAGGGAGAAAAACATCACCTGATGAACTCGTGATATGGACACTTTCACAGCCTTGGAACTATAAGCTTATAAGATGATAAATCCCCATTGTAAAAGCCAACCCATTTATGCTGTATTGCATTGGCAGCCTAGCAAAGTAAAACAGGCACATATAACATTTCTAAGTATGATAGAAAAGTTAAACATGCATAAAATTAGCAAAGTAAATTGTTAAATTAATGCACGGTTCCACTTGCTCTGCCACAGTGGAACTGCAACTTTTTCTTCAAGATAATGATATGAAAGCCCAAGATGCACTCCAAGGTGCACCATGTAGGTAACTGCCAATTAGCTGTACCCGTCTCATTCTCCATTTTTTTTTTTTCATGACAGACTTATTTGTGTGATATTTACTGAAGGGGCCTAAAGTCATATCCTGAAGGAAAATCCAAATTATCTGAAGTGAAGCAAGCCTAAAGTCATAACAAGGAAGTGACACTATGCAGAACAAATAATCAAGTGAGGTGAATCCCGGCAGGAACCAGGAGAATCAAAATCACAGGAGAGACTTCTGGGAAGATGGCGAGCTAGAAAGACACAGGACTCTCTTCTCTCCCAGAAAAATAGCTAGAGAACAAGCAGAAATGGCCTGGAAAAAAAATCTTCTAGGGTTTAGGACAACAAGGGAAGGCTGAACACCACCACGGGAGAGAAGGGCAAAGGAAAGAATCACAATGGCAAAACTGTGAGTTAAAAGGTACAGCTGCAAAGCCAGCCTCCTCTCCCATCCTATAGACACTTTAGAATTCTCAGGCCTCGGGGCTGATGGCTACTGACAAAGGGGGCCCAGGGACCCACTTCCCCAGGAAAGGGAAGAGAGAGGGACACAGCCTAAGGATGACAGCTTTTGACCCACAAATTTGGTCTTTTGTGTCCCATGAGCCCTTCAAGGACAGGTAGGGCCATGCTATTGTTTGCCTTGGGAACTGGCAAGGGACTAAAGAGATCCAACCTTCTCAATCTTCCTCTCTACCAAATGGGACTGGTTGTTGAGGAAGCAGAAGGGAGTGGAATTATTTCCTACCCAGAAAAATGGAGGGGACTGCTAAGCAAAAGTTGGAGAATTTCCTCTGAGAAAGTTTGAATTACAAGGCTCTTAGCCTCCAGGCAGGAAGCTCTGCCACACTGATCCAGAATGTGATGCAGCAAACACAGCCTGACCAGGCATTGAACTGAGAGTGTTACCAAAGAGCAGCATCTGCTGGCAGACCAAAGAAGTGCACATGAGGAAATTAAAAGTGAATAAGTAAGAGAGGCTTTTACTGGCCTTTACAGCCTCCCTCCCCAAGGCCCTAGGAAGTGAGTCTGCAACCCATTACTAGGTCCAAGGCCCAGATTTGAGCAACAGGAACAATCCTAAAGGCCTAGAATAGGTTGAACCAAGACCAAAGAACAGCAGTAACACACAGCCTCCTGCTACTAAAACCCTAGAAAAGAGAGAGAAATCGAGCATCTGAGTAAACTCACCATCCTAATCAGATGCCTAGATATCAGCAAAAAATGACAAGCCATACTAATAAACTGGAAGAAATGGCCCAAGCAAAGGAATATATCAAATCCACAGAACAGATGCAGGATTTGAGACAAATAATCAACAAGATGCATACAAATTTCCAAAATCAAATTAATGAGTTGAAAGACAGTATGGCTAAAGAGATAGAGGACATCAAGAAGACATTCAGCAAGCACAAAGAAGAATTTGAAAACCTGATTAAAAAAGTAACAGAGCTCATGGGAATGAAAGACACAATAGGTGAGATCAAAAACACATTAAGGGCATACAACAGCAGACTCTAAATGACAGAAGAAAGGATAAGTGATACAGAAGACAGAACAGCTGAACTTGAAGAGAGAAAAGAACAGAGAAAAAAGAATGGGAAAATTTGAGCAAGGGCTCAGGGAGTTGAATGATAACACAAAGTGCAACAATGTACATGTCATGGGAGTTCTAGAAGGAAAAGAGAAGGGAAAGGGGGCAGAAAGAGTATTTGAGGAAATAACAGCAGAAACTTTCCCAACTCTCAAATGAAATGAACTTATATGTCCAAGAAGTGCAGCATACCCCAATCAGAGTAAATGTGAATAGACCTATTCCGAGATACACAATACTCAGGATGTCAAACATCAAAGATAAAGAGAAAATTCTGGAGCAGCAAGGGAGAAGCAAACCATCACACACAAGGGATGCCCAGTAAGACTTTGCGGATTTCTCATCAGAAACCATGGAGGTGGGAAGACAGTGGTATGATACAATTAGGATACTGAAAGAGAAAAACTACCATCCAAGAATTCGTTATCCAGCAAAACTGTCTTTCAAATATGAAGGTGAGTTTAAAATATTCACAAACTAAGAGAGTTCATAAAAAAGAATCAACCTTTACAGGAAAATTAAAGGAAGCCTTACAACCTGAAAGAAAAAGACAGGAGAAAGAGGCTTGGAGGAGGGTATAGAAGAAAGAATAGCAGAAAAGATAACCACAAAAGTAAAAAGACTGATGAAAATAAGATATGACCTATGAAATCCGAAGAAAAATGGTGGAAGTAAACAATGCATTTACAGTAATATCATTGTACATGAATGAATTAAGCTACCCAATCAAAAGACATAGGCTGTAGGATGGATGAAAAAGCATGAGCCATCCCTTTGCAACCTATAAGAAACTCACCTTAAACCCAGGGATATAAACTGGCTGAAAGTGAAAGGTTGGAAAAAGATACTCCACAAAAACAGTAACAAAAAATAGCAGGGTTAGCTATACTGATATCAGACAAAACAGATTTTAAATGCAAAAAGTTATAAGAGATACAGATGGCCATTATATATTAAGAAAAGGGACAAGCCATTAGGAAGAAATAACAGTCAGAAATATCTATGCACCTAACCAGGGTACCTCAAAATAAATGAAGCATACTCTGGCAAAACTGAAGGCAGAAATAAACATCACTAAAATAATAGCTGGAAATTTCAACACACCACTCACAGCAATAGATAAGAAAAACTAGACAGAGAACTTGAACAATATGATAAATGAACTAGACCTAACAGACATATACAGAATGTTGTACCCAAACTCAATGGGTTATACATTTTTCCCAAGTACCCATGAATGTTTCTCCAGGATAGACCACACGTTAGGTCACAATGCAGCTCTCAATAAATATAAAATGATTGAAATTATACAAAGCACCTTCTCAGATCATAATGCAATGAAACTGGAAATCAATAATAAATAGGAAGGAGGTAAATTCACAAATGTGGAGGCTAAATAACACACTCTTAAATAATCAATGAGTCAAAGAAAAAAATTGCAACTGAAATCAGTAAATATATTCAAACAAATGAAAATGAGAACACAACTTATCAAAACTTAGGGGATATAGCAAAGGTAGTCCGGAGAGGAAATTTATAGCCCTAAATGCCTAGGTTAAAAGAAGAAAGAGCTAAAATCAAAGATCTAACTGAACAACTGGAGAAACTAGAAAAAGAACAGCAAACCATTCCCAAAGCAAGCAGAAGAGAAGAAATAATAAAGATTAATAAACAATAAAGATTACAGCAGAAATAAATGAAATTGAGAACAACAATAACAAAAAACCAATAGAGAAAATCAACAAAACCAAAAGCTGGTTCTTTAAGAAGATCAATAAAATTGACAAATCCCCGGCTAGACTAACAAAGGAAAAAAAGAGAGAAGATACAAATAAATAAAGTGAGATATGAAAGGGGTGAAGTTATGATTGACCCCATGGAAATAAAAAGGATCATAAGAGGATATTATGAGAAACTGTATGCCAACAAACTAGACAACCTAGGTCAAATGGACAAATTTCTAGAAATGCACAAACAACCTACACTGATGTTACAAGAAATACAAGAACTTAACAAACCAATCACATTTAAAGAGATTGAATCAATCATTAAAAATCTCCAAAAAATAAATTAAAAAAAAAATTGCTCAACAAAAATGTCCAGAACCAGATGGCTTCACAGGTGAATTCTACCAAGCATTTAGAGAAGAATTAACACCAATACTGTCTAAACTCTTCCAAAAAATTGAAGAGAAGTGAAAATTACCTACCACATTTTATTAAGCCAACATAACTCAAATACCAAAGCCAGATAAAAACACTACAAGAAATGAAAATTACAGACTAATCTCTCTAATGAACATAGATGCAAAAATTCTAAACAAAATACTTGCAAATAGAATCCAACAGCATATCAAAAGACTTATACGTCACAACCAAGTGGGATTTATTCCTAGTATGCAAGGATGGTTAAACCTAAGAAAATCAATTAATGTAATACACCACATTAACAAATTGAAGGAAAAAAATCACATTGTCATCTCAATCAATGCAGAAAAGGCATTCAACAAAATCCAGCATCCTTTCTTCATTAAAAAAATTTTTTTAAAGATAGGAATAGAAAGAAAATTCCTCAATATGATAAAAGACAAATATGAAAATCCCACTGCCAACATCATACTCAATGGGGAAAATCAAGAACAAGACAAGGATGTCCACTGTCTCCATTGTTATTCAACATTGTACTAGGAGTCTAGCTAGAGCAAGAAAAAAAAAAAGGCATCCAAAAAGGAAAAGAATAAGTAAAACTCTCATGATTTGCAGATCACAAAATCCTATATCTAGAAAATACTGAAATGTTTATGACAAAGATACTTAAGCTAATAAATGAGTTCAGCAAACTGGCAGGATACAAAATCAACCTTCAAAAATCAGTAATGTTTCTGTACACTAGTATTGAACAATCTGAGAAGGAAATCAGGGGGGAAATTCCATTTACAATAGCAACAAAAAGACGCAAATACCTAGGAATCAATTTAACCAAAGAAGTACATGACCTATATACCAAAAACTACAAAACAATGTTAAAAGAAATCAATGAAGACCTAAACAAATGAAAAGACATTCTGTGTTCATGGATCGGAAGACTAAATATTGTGGAGATGTCAGTCCTACCCAAACTGATATATAGATTCAGTGCAATACCAATCAAAATTCCAAAAGCCTACTTTACAGAAATAGAAAAGGCAATTACCAAATTCAATTGGAAGGGAAAGTGTACCCAAATCACCAAAAGCATTCTGAAAAAGAAGAGCGACATAGGAGGAATTTCAATGCCCGACCTTGAAAATTATTACAAAGCTACAGCAGTCAAAACAGCATGGTGTTGGCATGAAGATAAACACATCAATCAGTGGAATAGAATTGAGAGTTCAGAAATAAACCCTCACCTATACAGTCAACTGGTTTTTGACAAATCCATGAAGTCCATGTTGACAGGACAAAACCATCTCTTCAACAAATGGTTCTGGGAGGACTGGATATCCATCAACCAAAAGAATGAAAGAAGACCCCTATCTCACTCCCTATACAAGAATCAACTCAAAATGAATCAAAGACCTAAATATAAAAGCCAGGAACATAAAACTACTAGAAGAAAATGTAAGGAAATATTTTAAAGACTTTGTGGTAAGTGGTGGTTTCTTGGGCCTTACACCCAAAGCATGAACAACAAAAGAAAATATAGATAAAAGGGACCTCCTCAAATTAAACACTTTTGCACTTCACAAGACTTCATCAAAAGGGTGAAAAGACAGCCAACTCAATGGAAGAAAATATTTGGAAATCACATATCTGATAAGGGTTTAATATCCATGATATATAAAGAGATACTACAACTTAACAATAAAAAGAAAAACAACCCAATATAAAAATGGAAAAAAGGAAAGCAGATGTGGCTCAAGCAGTTGGGCGCCGCCTACCACATGGGAGGTCCCAGATTCGGTTTGCAGTGCCTTCTAAAGAAGACAAGCAAGACAATGAGCTGACATGATGGGCTGGCATGGTGGGCTGACACAACGAGATGATGCAATGAAGAGACACAACGAGGAAACACAAGAAAGCACAACAAACAGGGAGTGGAGGTGTGCCTCCTAAAAAGAAGACAAGCACACAACAAATGGACACAGAGAGCAGACAGTGAGAACAAACGACGAGAGAGGGGTAGAAATAAATAAATAAATAAATAAATAAATAAATAAATAAATAAATAAATAAATAAATAAAATCTTTTTTAAAAAATGGACAAAACCCTTGAATAGACATTTGTCCAAAAAAGAAACACAAATGGCAAAAAAATAAACACATGAAAAATTGCTCAACATCACTAGCGATTAGGGAAATGCAAATCAAAGTACAATAAGATATCATTTCACACCTATCAGAATGGCCACTATTAAAAAGACAGAGAACTACAAGTGCTGGAGAGGATGTGGAAAGATAAGAACATTTATCCACTGTTGGTGGTAATGTGGAATGGCACAGCCACTGTGGAGGAATGTTAGACAGTTCCTAAAGAAGTTGAATATAGACCTGCCCCGGCAATACCACTACTGGGTATATACCCCGCAAAACTGAGAGCAATAACATAAATGGCATTTTTCACAATTGCCAAATGTTGGAAACAACCCCAGTGTCCATCAACCGATGAGTGAATAAACAAATTGTGGTGTACTCACACTATGGAATATTATGTAGCTGTAAGAAGAAATGAAGTCATAAAACAGATGACAACATGGATGAACCTGGAGGACATTGTGTTGAGTGAAGCAAGCCAGACACAAAAGGACAACTATTGTATGATTCACGCTACTATGAACTAAATATAGTATGTAATCTCATGGAGTTAATAACTTGAATATGGGTCACCGGAAAATAGAATGAGGTTAGAGAATGGAAAGCTGAGGGTTAACTTGTACAGAATTGGTAAAAATGTTGTGTGTTACTCTTTGAAAATGAATAGAAAAAGTGAAAGCCCAACATAATGTGTGTAACTAACAGTACTATTCTGTGGGTATGAAAGTGGTTTAAAGGGAAAGTCTTAGGTCATGTATATTACTAAAAGGAAACCTAAAAAATGTAAATGGAACTGTATAGCATAGTAAAACCACATGTGAAATATCAATATGGGTAAAATTGCAGATATAAGATGTTTTCCTTTGAAGCTGAACAAATGTGGAAAGATAAGAACATTTATCCACTGTTGGTGGTAATGTGGAATGCTAATATTACAAGATGTTAATATCAGACAAAAAACACATTATGCTAAGTGAAAGAAACCATACACAAAGTACTATATATTGTATGAATCCATTTATATAAAATGTAAATATATGCGAATATTCTCACTGTCCTGATTTTGTGATAATCAGGGTAGGCTAAACATTCGCTATATTAGAAACCATGCATGTGTCCCCAGATCTAGTTTTTCTCCCTAGGTCTGGTTTTTAGAATGCTGGTGATAAACTAAGCCTGATTTATTATATGACCATCCTGTATGGGAAAAGACTGTAACTTTGGGTATCTCTGGTCAACCTTAAGAGATATAGCAGGGGGACGGATGTGGCTAGGGGAGTTGGGCATCCGTTTCTCATATGGAGGGACCTGGGTTCAATCCCCAGGACCTCCCGGTAAAAATTAATAAAAGAAAAATATAGAAGGCATGTGTGCCACCAGGCCCCATATGCAGGTGCGCTGCCAGGCCCCACGAGCCATGCAGCAAGGTGATGATATAACAGGAGAGCGACACAAGGGAGAGACAAGACGAGACGCACCAAAAACCAGGAACTAAGGTGGCGCAGGCAGTAGGGCGCCTCTCTCCCACATCGGAGATTCCAAGGATTGAATCCCAGTGAAGACAGGAGGAGAAAGATGAGAAGAGAGGGCAGGAAATGGACACAGAGACTTGCCCAGGAATGGACACAGAAACAGCAAAAACGGGGGTGGGGGGTAAAAATGGATAAAAGTAAATAAATAAATAAATCCTTTAAAAAATGTATAGGGGATGAAGATACAGATTATAGTTAGTAGCAATACTTTAACGATGCTCTTTCATTATTTGTTAACAGATGTTTCACAACAGTGCAGTGTGTTTTGGGAGTCCTGTATGATGTTATGCATGTTTGTTTTGTAAGTTCATGATGTTTACTGAACACTTATAGTTTATGTATGTTCATGTATGAATGATATACTTCAATAAATTGTTTTTAAAAAAGTAAATATAAATCAAATTATAAAGATGAAGTGAGATTAGTGGCTATATAGGGCTGGGGAAGGACTGCTAAGGGGTGTGGGTATTTTCTTTTTGGAGTAATGAAATTGATCGAAA
>PVKH010044749.1:0-10583 GCA_004027955.1 Chaetophractus vellerosus | reverse complement strand
GAAGCTGGTGCTCAACCACTGAGCCACATCAGCTCCCCTGCATTGTTTTTTCCATTTGTTTTGCTTGTTGTTCATTTTTGTTTTTTGTAGGAGGCATTGGGAACCAAACCTGGGACCTCCCATGTGGGAAGCAGGTGCTCAACTGCTTGAGACACACCTGCTCCCCTCACTGTGGTTTTTTTGTTTGTTTGTTTATTTAAAGATTTATTTAATTTACTTATTTCTCCCCATCCCTTCATTATTTGCACTTGCTGTGTCTGTTCATCTTCCTTGTTTCTTTAGGAGGCACCAAGAAGTGAACCCGGGACCTCTGATGTGGGAGGGAGGCACCTAATTGCTTGAGCCACCTCTGTTCCCTGCTTTGTTGTGTCTCTCAGTATGTTTCTCTTCTTGTGTCTCTTGTGTCATCTTATTACATCAGCTTGTCAAGTCTGCCCATTGCATCTTCTCACTGTCTTCTTTAGGAGGCCCTGGAAATCGAACCCTGGACTGCCCATATGGTAGGCAGGAGATCAATCACTTGAGCCACATCCACTTCCTTCACTGTGGTTTTTATTGGCATTTCCCTAATAGCTAATGATGTTCAGCATCTTTTCATGTACTTTTTAGCTATTTGTATTTCTTCTTTGGAGAAATGTCTATTCAAGTCTTTTGCCCATTTTTTAATTGGGTTGTTTGTCTACATATTGTTGAGTTGTAGGATATCTTTATATCTTCTGGATATTAAATCCTTATTGGATATGTGGTTTCCAAATATTTTCTCCCATTGAGTAGGTTGTCTTTTCATTTCCTCGACAAATTCTTTTGATGTGCAACACTTTTTATTTTGAAGATTTCCCATTTATCTATTCTTTTTTCATTGTTCATGCTTTGGGTGTAAAGTCAAAGAAACCCTTGCCTACCACAAGTTCTTAAAGATGCTTCCCTACATTTTCTTCTAGGAGTTTTAAATTACTGGTTCTTATATTCCATTTTATGATCCATTTTGAGTTAAATTTTGTATATGGTATGAGATAGGGGGTCCTCTTTCATTCTTTTGTATATAAATATCTTGTTCTCCCGCACCATTTATTGAAAAGACTATCCTTTTCCAGTTAGGTAGAATTGGCAGCCTTGTCAAAAATCAAATGGTCATAGACGTGAGGGTCTATTTCTGAACTCTCAATTCAATTCCATTGGTCAATATATCTATCCTTATGCCAATACAATGCTGTTTTGACCACTGCAGCTTTGTAATTTGCTTTAAAGTCAGGAAATATGAGTCCTCTAACTTCATTCTTCTTTTTCAGGATGTGCTTGACTATTTGGGGCCCTTACCCTTCCAAATAAATTTTATAATTGATTCTTATGTTTCTGCAAAGTAGCCTATTAGATTTTAGAGGGAAAACTTTTAGTCTTTCACCATTGAGTATAATGTTAGCTATTGGTTTTTCATATATGCCCTTTATCATGTTGTAGAAGTTTCCTTTTATTCCTCTTTTTCTAAGTGTTTTTATCAAGAAAGAATACTGCATTTTACCAAATGCCTTTTCTGAGTCAATCAATATGATCATGTGGTTTTCCCCCTTTGTTTTGGTAATGTGGTATATTATATTTAATTGATTTTCTTGTGTTGAACCATCTTTGCAAACCTGGGATAAAACCTACTTGATCAATTATTTAATATGCTGTTGGATTCAATTTGCAAGTATCTTGTTGAGGATTTTTTCATCTATTTTCATAAGAGAAATTTGTAATTTTCTTTTCTTGTAGTATCTTTATCTGGCTTTGGAGTTAGGGTGATGTTGGCCCCATAGAATGAGTTAGGTAGTGTTCCTCCTATTCAATTTTTTGGAAGAGTTTGAGCAGAACTGTTATTAATTCTTCATGGAATGATTGGTAGAATTCACCTTTAAACCATCTGGTCCTGGGCTCTTCTTTTTTTGGAGCTTTTTGATGACTGATTCAATCACTTTACTTGTAGAGGAGAGAAAGAACTAAAGGATATCAAGAAAAACATGAATGAAAATATGAGAGTCTATGTAAAGAGACAGAAAGGAGGGAGGGAAGGAAGAAGGGAAGAAGGGAAGGGAGAAAGGGACAGAAGGAATAATCAAAGAAATAATGACAGAGAACTTCCTAAACTTAGCAAAAGTTATAAATATGCATATCCAGGAAGTTACAGAGAACATCAAGCAGGATAAACATGAAGGAAAATATACCCCATAATGCAAAGGACAAGGAGAGAGTCTGAAAGCTACAAGAGAAAAGCAACATGTTATCTACAAAGGAGTCTCAATTAGATTGAGAATCTATTTTTCATCAGAAACCATAGAGGCAAGAAGGCAATGGGTTGAAATACTTAAAATGCTGAAGGAAAACAACTGCCAGCCAAGAATTTTTTTTTATTTCTGAAATCTCAATTTTATTCCATCAATCTATATGTCCATATTT
This sequence comes from Chaetophractus vellerosus, assembly GCA_004027955.1. Taxonomy (NCBI): domain Eukaryota; kingdom Metazoa; phylum Chordata; class Mammalia; order Cingulata; family Chlamyphoridae; genus Chaetophractus; species Chaetophractus vellerosus. Next base: position 8,150 of record PVKH010044749.1, on the reverse strand, counting down.
ATGCCAGTATCAGTTTTTTCCAGCCAAAAAATTTTAATCCAGCAAGACTCTCTTTAAAAAATAAGGAGAGTAAGGCATTTTCAGATAAAAGCTGAGGGAATTCATCACCACTAGATCTGCTCTTCAAGCAATGCTAAAGGAAGTTCTTCAGACTGAAATGAAAGGACACTAGGCAGTGGTTCAAAGCAGTATAAAGAAAGAAAGAATTGCAGTAAAGTAACCACTTGGGTAATTATAAATGCCAGTATTATTATATTGTATTGTTTGGTATGTAAGTCTACTTCGTACTTCCTGGAAATAAAATGCAAATACATAAAAAGTAATGATAAATCTAGGTTTTCTACATATAGTGTACAAAGATATAAGTGGTAACAAGTACAAAAAAAATGGTGGGTGGGGGACAGAAGGGTATAGGAAAACTATATGTACATGCTATTAAAGTTAAGTTGGTATCAAACCAAATATAACATATATTTAGGATGTTAAAATTTTACTCCATGGTAACCACAAGGAAAACAGATGAAAAATGTATCCAGATAGAAATGAAAAGGCATTCAATATGGTACAGCACAAGAAAGCAAATAAATAAGTAAGGGACTCAGTAGCGACTTTAAATGTAAATGGATTAAACTCTCAAATCAAAAGGCAGAGACTGGCAGAATGGATAAAAAAGCATGAACCAAAAGGATGGAACAAATATACTGTGCAAGTAGTAACCAAAGGAGAGCTGGGGTGGCTATCCTAATTTCAGATAAAATAGACTTTAAGTAAAAAACAGTTACAAGGGACAATGATGGTCATTACATATTGATAAAGCAAACAATTCAGCAAGAAGATGTAACAATTATAAATATTTATGCATCCAACAGCCAGGCCCCAAAATATGTGGAGCAAATACTGATGGATTTGAAGGGAGAAACTGATGGTTTTACATTAATAGTAGGAGACTTTAACATACCACTCTCAATAATGGATAGAACATCTAGTCAGAAGATCAACAAGAGAGTACAGGACTTGAATAATGCACTAAACCAACTAGACCTAACAGACATATACAGAACAATGCACCCAACAAGAACAGAATACACATTCTTCTGGAATACACATGGATCATTCTCCAGGAAGGGCCATACATTGGGTCACAACACAAGTCTAAATATAATTCAATAACATTGAAATCATACAACATATATTCTCTGACCACAATGGAATGAAGCTAGAAATCAATAACAGAGGGAGAAAGGTAAAATTCACAAATATGTGGAAATTAAACAACTCAAACAACCAATGGGTTAAAGAGAAAAGCAGAAGCAAAATTAGGAAATATCTTGAGATGAATGAAAATGCAAACACAACACACCAAAACGTATGGGATGCAGCAAAGGCAGTGCTGAAAGGGAAATTTAGAGGTCTAAATGCTTATATTAATAAGAAGAAAGACTTTAAATCAGAGGCCTAATCTCAAAACTGGAAGAACTAGCAAAAGAAGAGCAAACTAAACCCAAGGTGAGCAAAAGGAAGGAAATAAAGATTAGTGCCTAGATAAATAAAATAGAAAACAAGAAAATAGAATCAATAAAACCAAAACGTGGGGCCGGCTGTAGTTCAAATGGTAGGGCGCCGGCTTACCACATGGGAGGCCCTGGGTTCGGTTCCCGGGGTCTCCTTGAGCAGGCAGACTGCCTTGAGAAGGCAAGCCGCCACGGCAGGGCAAAGCCCCCACGGGCAGGGCAAGCCGCCACGGGCAGGGCAAGCTCCCGCGGGCAGGACAAGCCGCACGCGAGCAGGGCAAGCCGCACGCAGGCAGGCAAGGCCGCCTCGCAGTGAGCTGACTCAGTGGGTTGCCACAACGGGGGAGGAGACAAGCAGACACAGAAGAACGCAAAAAATGAACACAGCAAGAACAAGCAGAAAGGAGGGGATATATAATAATAATAATAATGAAACGTGGTTCATTGAAAAGATCAATGAAATTGACAAACCTTTAGCTAGACTGACAAAGAAAAAAAGAGAGAGGATACAAATAACAAAATTCGGAAATGAAAGGGGGACATTACTACAAACCCAGCTGAAATATAAAGGACTATAATTGGTGTTTTAGTTTGCTAAAAGCTTCTGAAAGCAATATACCAGAAATAGGTTGGCTTTTATATTGGGAGTTTATTAGGTTAAATGCTTACAGTTCAGAGGCTGTGAAAATGTCCAAACCAAGGTATCATCAGAGATGCTGTCTCACTGATGGTCAGTTGCTGGCAATCCTGGACTCCTCTCTCAGGTGGCAAGGTACATGGAGGTATTGCTTCTCTTCTGGGTGTCATTGCTTTAGCTTCTGGCTCCTCCATCTTTGGCTTCCTTTAGTCTGGCTCCTCTCTGAGCTCCTGGGTTCCTTCTCCACATCTCTGAAGCATTTTCTCTGTGTCTCTGTTTACAATCTTCCCTTTATAAAGGACTCCAGCAAAAGGACCAAGACCCACCCTGAGTCATGCCTCACTGAAGTGATCCAATCAAACCCCTCCCCCCAACTGAAGCCAATGCAATCAAAGCATCCCACACCCACAGGAATGGACTAGCTTCAAAAACATGATCTTTTCTGGGATCCAAAAAATAAAAGAGCTTCAAACTGTCATAAGTGGATACTATGAACAACTGTACGCCAATACATTAAATAATCTAGATGAAATGGACAAATTCTTAGAAACACACAAACTATTTACATTGACTCTACAGGAAATAGAAGATCTCAACAAACCAATTAGTAGTAAAGAGACAGAATCAGTAATCAAAAACCTCCCAACAAATAAATGCCCAGGACCAGATGGCTTCTCAGCGAATTCTACCAAACATTCCAAGAAGATGTTACTTGACTTCTGCTCAAACTCTTCTAAAAATTGAAGAGGAGAGAGCACTCCCTAACTCATTCTAGAAAGCCAATATCACCCTCATACCAAAGCCAGATAAATATACCACAAGAAAACTACATACCAATATATCTTATGATGCAAAAATCCTCAACAAAATACTAGCAAACTAAATCCAACAGCATAGTAAAAAATTATACACCACGATCAAGTGGAATTTATCTGTGGTATGCAAGGGAGGTTCAACATAAGAAAATAAATTAATGTATCACACCACATTAACAGAATGAAGGGGAAAAAACACATGATCATCTCAGTCGAGGCAGAAAAGGCATTTGGCAAAATATAGCCCCCTTTCTTGATAAAAAACACATAAAACACTAGGAATAGAAGGAAACTTCCTCAACATGATAAAGGTCATACATGAAAAGCCCACAGCTAACATCCTACTTAATGCTGAAATACTGAGAGCTTTCCCTCTAAGATCAAGAACAAGACAAGGATGCCCACTGTTACCACTGTTATTCAACATTGGAAATTTTTGCTAGAGCAATTGGGCATGAAAAAGAAATAAAAGGCATCCAAATTGGAAAGGAAGAAGTAAAACTTTCACTATTTGCAGATGATATGATCCTATTTACAGAAAATCCTGAAAAATCCACAACAAAGCTACTAGAGCTAATAAATGAATTCAGCAAAGTGGCAGAATATAAGATCAACACACAAAAATCAGTAGTGTTTCTATGCACAAGCAATGAACAATCAGAAGAAGAAATTTTTAAAAATCTATTCACAAAAGCAACTAAAAGAATCAAATATCTAGGAATAAATCTAGCCAAGGAAGTAAAGGAATTGTACACAGAAAACTACTAAACATTGCTAAAAGAAACTAAAGAAGACCTACATAAATGGGAGGATATTCCAGGTTCATTAATTGGAAGACTAAATATTGTTAAAATGTCAATACTACACAAAGCCATTTATAGATTCAATGCAATCCCAAGAAGAATTCCAACAATCTTCTTTGCAGAAACGGAAAAGCCAATCATGAAAGGGTAAGGGCCCCTGAATACCTAAAGCCATCTTTTTTTTTAAAATTAATTTATTTTTTTATCCCCCCTTGCTGCTTGTGCTCGCTGTGTCCATTTGCTTTGAGTTTTTCTGTGTCTGCTTGTCTCCCTTTGTTGGGTCATGTTGCTGCATCAGCTCACTGTGCCGCACGGGGCTGGCCTGCCTTCACCAGGAGGCCCTGGGAATCGAGCCCCGGGGCTCCCATATGGTAAATGGGAGCTCAACCAATTGAGCCACAGCTGCTTCTCCTAAAGCCATCTTGAAAAAAGAAGAATGAAGTTGGAGGACTTCCACTTCCCAATTATTTCAATGCCACAGTAATCAAAACAGCATGCTACTGCACAAGGACAGACCTATAGACCAATAGAATAAAATTGAGAGGTCAAAAATCAACCCTTACATTTACGGCCAACTGATTTTTGACAATGTGGCAAATTCCACATTGGGAAAGAATAGTCTTTTCAACATATGGTGCTGGAAAAACTGGATTTCCATTTGGAAAAAATAAAAGGAACCCAGCTCAAACCATATACAAAAATCAACTCAAGATGGATCAAATACCTAAATATAAGAGCTAGAACTATCAAACACCTAGAAGAAAATGTAAAGAAGCATTTTTGTGGTAGGCAATGGTTTCTTAGACTTCACACCCAAGGCACAAGCAACAAAAGATAAAATAGATAAATGTGGACAGGGGAGCAGATGTAGCTCAAGTGGTTGAGTGCCTGCTTCCCATGTACGAGGTCCCAGGTAAGATTCCCGATACTTCCTGAAAACAAAAACAAACAAAACAACCACCTCTCATTGGAGAGTGAATGTAGCTCACTGGTTGAGCATCTGCTTCCCAAGTATGAGAGGTCTTGGGTTCAGTCCCCGGTACCTCCTAAAAAAAAAAAAATAGATAAATGAGAACTCATCAAAATTAAGAACTTTTGTTCCTCAAAGGACTATCATGAAAGTAAAAAGACAACCTACACAACGGGAGAAAATATTTGGAAACCACATATCTGATCAAGGATTAATATCAGTATATATAAAGAAATCTTTCAACTCAACAACAAAAAGACAAACAACCCAATTAAAAATTGGGCCAGACTTAAACAGATATCTCTTCAAAGAAGATATACAAATGACTAGAAAGCACATGAAAAGATGGTCAACATCATTAGCCATCAGAGAAATGCAAATAAAAACCATAATGAGATACTAATTCACACCCATTAGAATGACTGTTATTAAAAAATGGAAAATAAGTCTTGGAGAGGATGAGGAAAAATAGGAACACTCATTTGTTGCTGGTGACAATGTAAAATGATGTAGCCCCTGTGGAAAATAGTTCGGCAGTTCTTCAGAAAGGTAGGTAGAGAACTACCATACGATCTGGCAATACCACTACTAGGTATATACCCCAAAGAAGGGTCTCGAACAGATACTTGCACACCAATGTTCATAGAGGCATTATTCACAATTGCCAGAAGCAGCCCAAGTGCCCATCAACCAATGAATGGATAAACAAAATGTGGTATATACACACAATTGAATATTATTAAGCCATAAAAAGGAATGAAGTCCTGATACATGCGACAAACGGATGAACCTGGAGGACATTGTGTTGAGTGAAATATGGCAGAGAGAAAAAGATAAATATTGTATGATCTCACTAATTTGAGACAGTTGGAATAAGCAAACTCATAGAGTCAGAATCTATAATATAGGTTACCAGGAGGGGTGAGAATAAGAGAATGGGAAGTTAAGGCTTAAAATGTACAGGGTTCCTATTTGGAATGATGGAAATATTTTGGTAATGGATGGTGGTGATGGTAGTACAACATTGTGAATGCAATTAACAGAACTGAAATATATATATATATATATGAATAAGATTAAAAGGGGAGATGTTACATTGTGTATGTGGTAACAGAATCAAAATATTAAACACTTCATGCAACTGCACTACAGAAACAGTGAACCCTAATTAAACCAGAGACTTTAATAGTACAATTATAAAAATGTGCTATCATCAATTATAACAAAAATGTTCCACACCAGTGCAAGGTGTTGGTGGTGGGGTGATATATAGGAATCCTGTATTTTATACATGATTGTTCTATAAACCCACAACTTCTTTAATTAAAAAAACCCAAATAACCAGAAAAAAAGTAAAAATAAGTTTATAGGCCTCATCTCCTGGCAAAACCAACTACCTATGTCTTGATGGAAATGAATTCTCGTAAGGGTTGAGTATTCTCCTACAACTCATTTATATTTCTGTCATGATCCAATAAGTTCTAATAGCAAGAGAAACTACATTTCACATAACCCACATGAGCCCTGGCATATCTAATCTGCAATCTCCACTTTTAATTTATATCTGCAAAATGAATGAATGAACAACTACAGGGATATAAAAGCCAGGGTCACATAAACACAATGCATAATTCTATTACACCTGATGCCCAGTTCTGAACAAGTAAACTCCATTTTTATGTGCTGGCTTCATATCAAAGAGGGTAAACTAAACAACTCTCCCATCCCCTGGCAGACATGCAAAATCTGTCAAATAACACAGATTTCAGCCCAACCCACTGACTTGATCCTATAGATATGTTTCTAAAACCAAATTTTCTTTTTTAATAATGTCCCTTTTTAATTTAAGCAGAGCAAAATGGAAATAACACTGAACAGATGCAAAAGTATGGTGAAAATGTCTTCTTAGACAAAGCTATTTTAATGAAAGCTTTAAAATACTGATTCCTCCTCAGTATTCAGCCACCCAAATTAGTTTCACTTCACTGGCTGTCTTCATCAGATTTCACAAAACCAGGGACTTTCCAAAAGAAAGAAAAGGTAAGGCTTTTCCTTAAAGCAGGATGTTAAGTTTTGAACATAACATTCAGATTAAATGAAGGAACTTGATTAAACCTACAATTCAAGATAATGATGAACTGAATGCTGGAACTCAGCTGCCTGACACACTTTAACATATGAATTAAATTTTCTGTTAGCTAGTCCACTTTAAAAAATGTATGCAAACATCTTCCTTCAAAGAATTGGCCATATGTAGAATTAGCAGATACTTGGGTCCACATGGGGCTTGGCTTGCAATTTCTGCATTTGATGGAAAAGTAGGATTATTGCATTATATTAAAATGGACACTGGTGGATTTATTTGAGCATATGACACTCTAATGGGCATGCCTATTTAATCCAATATGCCATCACTCAAATACATGCAGGTGTACAAGCAGTTATTTTTATGAGTGATAATACCCAAAAGGGATGTTTATGGCCAGATGCTAAAGGTGGCACTTCAAATGAGGACTAGAGTGCATGTGGCAATGATAGGTAAAGAGCTGTCATGGTGTACAACATGGATTTTCCTAAGTACATTCACAACTCTGTAGCAAAATGTTTTCTATAAAACCTTCATTCCACAAATAGAATTTAAAAATGGGATTGAAGCATATGGCCATGCAAATTGTGAATGCAATCCACATGTCTTCAACCACCCCAATATGGATGGGTAATGAAAACGCAAATGGGGAAAGGTATACGATTGAGTTGGCTATCTCAGAACACCCAGATGGCCCCAAAATTCCAGAACTGTTCTGTGAATATCAAGAGGAAATATATGAACAGGATATAATTTCAGCCTTCCTACTTACAGTTTCACAGACTTAAGGTTTTATATAGTTTAAATATCAGAGGATGCACAGAGAAACCTAAGCCCTTTATAAATCATATAAGAAAGAAAAAAAGGAGCAAATCAATTAATTATAAGGAGGTAGAGGCCAGATGACTTCCAATTATTGATACTACATTAAGGGAGGCAGAACAATTTTTTTAAAAAGATTTATTATTTTATTTATTATACCCCCCCCCCCCTTTTGCTTGTTCTTGCTGTGTTCATTTTTCTCTGCGTTCCTCTGTGTCTGCTTGTCTTCCCCTGCTGGGGCGACCTGCCGAGTCAGTTCACCGGTGCGGCGGCCCGCCTGCTCGTGGGGGCTCGCCCTTGCTCGCACGCTTGCCTTTGCCCGTGGGCCCGTGGGGGCTTGTCTTTTTGCGCACCCCCCCCCGTGGGGCTTGCCTTTGCCCGCGGCAGTGTGCCCCACCCGCAGCGGCGTGCCCCACCTGCATTGGCTTGCCTTCTCCAGGCGGTGGTCTGCCCGTTCGAGGAGGCCCGGGGACCGAACCCGGGACCTCCCATGTGGTAAACCAGTG
>PVKH010044748.1:0-10574 GCA_004027955.1 Chaetophractus vellerosus | reverse complement strand
GTCCTGATGAAAATGAAGATTCTGAAGCAGTCAGGCTGGAGTGGGGCCCGAGACTCTGCATCCTACCCAGCTCCCAGGGGCTGCTGCTGCTACCAGTCCTCAGCCCACGCTTGGAGAAGAGAGCTACGAGAGCATTCTCAACGTGGGTGTCGTCAGTGGTATTCGCATTTCCAGTGCCCAGTCTTAAAACCCCCCAAGCTCTGACCCATGCATACCCCACTCACCCAATTTCCATGGAAAAGCAGCTTCAATGTCTAAGAACCTGGATTTGTCAAACCCATCTATACCTTTTCGAAAAGAACTCACCTTAGAATTCCTGGAAGTAGAAAGCCCTCTTACTAAGAGGATATGACTAAGATACAGGAAGGGCTGATTAAAATACAAGAAGACATTCCTGACTAAACTGGGGGACACCTAACTTGGAAAATGGTGGAGAGGCCTGAAATCCAAGGGACTGAAATGTCAGAGCTTTTACTCTCTTTCCATTTGAATGGCTTAAATCTGTCACTATCCTAAGGCTACTCCCAGACGATGGGTGCAGGATGTCTCCAAAGAGCCTGTGACATTGGCTGCTTATTCCACCTGTAAGCGGCCACCTGGGAAGTGAGTGAATTGGGTCAGTACAAATAGGGCAGGTGCTTCCTCAAAAACCACTAGAGATCAAAGTTAAGCTGCAAACAAGCCAAAGGAAGCTTGTGTTGATTCTATCCATACCATTCCTATACATCTAGTTTATTGAATTCAGATACTGCCAGAACGCATATTTTCCAGTGTCAAAAGTAATCCAGAGAAAGGCACAGATCTTTTGAGAACATTTATCAGGTGCTAGTATTATGAATTTCATTCCACAGTGTTTTTGAACCATCTCTTAAAAAAACATACCTTATATAGACTCATATGTTAAAAGAGACAAAGTTTTTGAATATAGAATTCTTACCTATAACTAATTTAATCTAGTTAAGGTTGAAACTACTGGTTCATTTGTTTTGCTTATATGTGGCCTTAATTAAAAGTAATTAATTATGAACATTATGTTGAAAAGCTCTACAGATAATTGAAAATAATTATAATAAATGTAAAATAATCTTGAACATTTACCTTTATGTCTTTTCTCAGAAATATTGCTTTTAAAATGTCCACTCATGCTCAAATCTGTCAAGAATAAAGTTTGCGTTGCTAATTAGGATGCTGAATTGAAACCTTAAGTAGAAACATTATGTAATAAATATAAGTTGAATATTGTTGTTTTGCATTATCCTGCTACAACAAACCAGGGGGAGGGGTTTGAAGGAGTGACCCGGTTTGAACCAATGTTCAACATAGAAACTGGCAGAATTTTCTATTGGTTTGTGTGTATGTGTGTGTGTATCTCAATTATCGTGCCGCTTTCATCTATCTATCATAGCCTCTGGGCAAGATATAAACAGCTAACTTTTATAAGTTCTTCACGGATATGTGTGCTTTCATGTATGCACAATTGTAATTTGAGTATCCCCCAACAGGTCCAATCACCTCCTGACTCTTGGGCCTTGCCAGATGTGTGGAATTGCTTGAAAGGCAAGCTCGTTGGTCCCTGAAGACTGGAATTCCCAATAACCCCAAGGTATAGCATCTGAAGTCAAAACAAAGCCTTCTTGACTTGTTCTGCTGGCCTTTTATCTCTTCAGTTGCCCGGCCACGCATCCCCTGAGTGAGATCTCAAATTTGAGAACCTTTTCTCTCCTGTAGACAATGGCTCTTTCGGACAACGCATTCTTTCAAAAGCACAAGCTTCTTTTAAACTCAACTAACCCTTGCTTTCCGGTCTTACAAAATGGTTCTGCCTCTCAATCACGACTGAGGGCTAAAAAAAGGCAGGGGTACTTGAGAATTGGAAGGGAGGACTCATTGGCAAACATTCTTTATAAAATGACAGTGGGATCTCAGCATGAGAAAAAGGCTTCTTATTACCTAGTTATTTACGTGGCAATAAACAAAGCTGCAGCTTTGTCTGGTAAACTTGCTCTAAGATACAAATTTCCACTGGAAATAGAGACTCATGGTCAAATTCAACAAGAATGTGTGTATCAAGCTTCAATAGCTGCATGGAAAAAAAATTAAAGTTTCTACTGCAACCAAAACTCCTTTGCTTTTTCCATATCTGACCAAACTGATTTCACTGGGTTTTTGTTAGTCATTGAAAATACTAATCAATCAATCAATTAACCAATTGACACAAAACCCAAAACCACCACTACATGGCCCAATAGTCCTGAATTTAAAGATAACCAAACTTTTTAAAGCTAAGGAGATAGAAATCACATCCTTTAATGAAAATTCATTTTTCTGTTGAAGTAGAAACCATATCCTATAACATGAAGCTAGGTCCTACGTGGGAAATGAGAAATTATAAGCACTTCAGCTCCATTCCTTGAATTTCAAGTTCTTAAAACTTGTTTTCTTTGGCTTTATAATATGGTTCCTCTAAATACAATTTAGTCACAGAACAAAATCTTTTAAAATGGTAGAAATATTTAGCATCTGCAGAGAATAACAGGGCTTTTGGTCTACATTAAATAGCCTGAGTACCTTTAAATCTGAAAATAGTTTGAGCACCTCTACAAACAGCTTGAGAATCTGCCTGCTGCTCCTCGCTTAAGACTATTGTCTTTTTTCAACAATTTAGGTGCAATCAAATCATTAACTCTTCTGTGTTCTCAAGTCCCAACAAGTGTGATTGGCGTTTGATGCCATTATCAGTCTTGGCCTAACCTAACTCTCCAAATTTATATGCCTCTACTTCTCTATTGAATTATCTGCTATGGACACCACCAGTCTTTCCCCTGACGTTTCCTGAATCCAACTTCTAAACCAATCACGGTTCCTCCAAAGCTCTCTCTCTTACTCCCTAAACTTAGTGCATACTTCAATATTAAAAACCAGTTCCACCCCATTTATTAAACCATGCTGCCTTCCTAATTTAGCACCCTGCCTCTTTTTATATACTATTACTTAGAGGTATATGGCACATACCATATTCAGCTTTGTGCTGGTTCTTCTATGTTTTCCATGGCCATTTCAATCAACGCAATTTAACTAGTCATGCAGATTTGCATGCAGTTAAGTACTCTAGTAATCTAGAAAACCTGTCATTCGTAAAATAAAACTATCCAACATGCTTTGTTGGGTTGTGTTTAGCAAAACATAAAATAGATATCCTCATTAATATAAAAACCAAGCAAAGTTTTTGCAAGTCATAAATCTATTGAAATAGGGATGATTGAATGAATTTTTATAGGACTATATCTTCGTTAAGTTTAAGGGAATCTTTAAAATAAAAGCATAAATAAGGGGAAATAGTTTATCCTACATGTCCTTTGCTTAGCATCGCTATGAACTAATGAGCAAGTTCGAGGTACCCATCCTAGCTTCAACGAGGCCTTCAATTAGCACTTAGGACAAAGCTTCCTATCAATATCTCTGTCGGTCAGGGGTTCAGTCTATTCTTCGGGCACACGGAGGAACGGATGTGCCAGCATATATTTTCTATTCTGGGGTTTTTCACTGCATATGTTATAGGAAGAGTCAGAAAGGAAGGCTGCTGAACCCAAGATGGTTCTTGGGCTAGGTCATCCATGAATGCTGCTTATCTCCAAATGCCAAGATTTTCTGATTTAAACATCTTTTATAAAACATTTAAAATTTTAAACCTCACTGTCTTTATAAAAGGAATTTTTCAAATATAATTTAAGCTTTTCCTTGACAAATCCTTTTCAACGTCAGGAATGCTGATTGTGACACTGTGACGCTCTGGAGACTGAGCTGAGCTTTGCTCTTTGGTGGATGCCTCCAGATGATATGTTTGACAGTTCTGCTGTCTACTTTTTCTATTTTATTTTATTTTATTTTTATTTATGCTTCATATGTCCTGTTTCAAAAAATGACAATGCAATAATATTTGCTTTTTAAAAAGTCTTTGTGGGAAGCGGATGTGGCTCAAGTGATTGGGTTCCCGTCTAGGAGGTTCAGAGTTCAATTCCCGGGGCTTCCTGGTGAAGACGAGCTGGCCCATGCGGAGAGCTGGCCCATGCAGGAGTGCTGGCCTGCCTGGAGAGCTGGTGCAGCAAGATGATGCAACAAAAAAAAGACACATACGAGAGACAATAAGAGACACAGCAGACCAGGGAGCTGAGGTGGGGCAAGAGATTGAGCGCCTCTCTCCCACTCCGGAAGGTCCCAGGATTGGTTCCCAGTGCTGCCGAAAGAGAAGACAAGCAGACACGGGAGGACACACAGAGAATGGACACAGAGAGCAGACAGAGAGCATAAAAATAACGGGTGTGTGTGTGTGTGTATGTGTGTGTGAAATAAATAACTCTTAAAAAAACAAAACAAAACAACAGCCTTTGTGCTCTCCTTTCCATCACTTAGCTAAACCTTCTCACATCAGTGTGCCTCTGGCTTTCCTGTCTTATTTCACGCACAATTGTTTAGATGAGAGTTCCGGCATGGCTCAAGCTGTCCTGTTGGGTACAACACTTTTTCATCATCAAGAACCATCTGGAACACAGGCTTTAGTTTTGCCAGGCTGAGGCTTTCCTACTTACCTCTGGTTTTCCAGCTAATGGATGAAAGTTCACATTTCCTAAAAACCAGATGCCTGGATAACTTGGGCTATGCCGATGATTCCCCCCCAAAATAAAAATGATCTGAAGAAGAATGCTTTAGAACTGTGCTGCCCAATATGGTAGTCGCCAGCCCCGTGTGTCTAAGTTGAAAGTAATTAAAATTAAATATTCAGCTCCCCAGCAGCAGTAGCTATATTTCCAGTGCCCAATAGCCACATGTGGCTCCTGTATCAGAGGGTGCGGGAAACATTGCCACCACCGTCACCAGCCCAGAAAGTTGTGCTGCATGGTGTTGCTTTGGAGAATTTGGGGAAGCATCTTTCTAAGTCCGTCACTCACTAAAAAAAATAAAAATAAAATAGATGGGCTCTGCAGCATCTTTCTCATGCCTGCCTCAATTGATCACTCTCTACTTTATGAGATCATTGCTTAAAAATAAGAGTTTAATCTTCATATAGTACCTGCCACTTTGGAGCTCAGAGAACAAAAACCCACTTCTGGGGGACAAAGTCTGTAACAGCAAGCAAGGTTTTGATGTGATGCTGTTTTCCTGATTCAGACTCAGGGAGAACCAGTGATGGTTGAGGTAGAATCCATCCCTAGTACATTCTGATTCTTCTGTAATAGATGTAATTAGTGTCTAGAAACAAACAGAAATCCAATACAAAAAAATCACTCCATACTAATGCAAACGGCCGCATAGCCATTTTCTCAGCCCCTAAAATAGAATATTCTGCTATTGGGAAGAAGGGAGAATCATGTTTTCAGGGAAGTAAAATATTTCAGTTAACAGACAGTAACTATATATCATATTACCCCATTATCACACTAGAAAACACCTTTGAGAGACTATGATGTGCCAGCTCTTATAGGTATGAGCTCATTTCCTTTCTCAACAACCCTGTTAGGAAGGTACTTTGATCATCGTTGTTTTGTAGATGAAGAACACAAGCAAAGAAAAGGTAAGGAGTTAACACAGGCAATGCAGCTACCTGGGACTGACATCCAGGTGAGCGGCTCTAGAACTTCAATTTATTATGTCCAAGGTGCTATTCATGAGCTTCTGAAGTTTTGACCAGTGAAGAAATTTTACAGTACACAATTCCCAAACTCTACCAAACATCATTTAATAATTCTTCACTGGCTCCAACAACAGTTAGGCAATATTATTCAATATTATTGAAAATATCATTTTCATTATGCACAACAGCTTTCACGAAAGTAATGACTTGTGAAGTGCTAGTTAATGCAGAGACTTGGTTCACAAAATGCCAGTTAACTGGTTTACTCCTCTGCCTGTGCAAATAGGCAGAAAATATAAAGAGTAGAAAGGGGAGACTGACAGGAATTGCTGCAAGAAAGGAATTTTTTTTTAAATCATGGAAAAATATCTTTTTTTTTTCAAAAACAGTACTCCCCAGGAAATCTCGGTTTTTGTTTTTCTTCAACCAGGACTGTAATATTTAATTAACTTCACAGCTGGATCAACATATTTATGATATTTTATACTCATTTTTCTTAAATGTTCTAGTGCAGCATGAAGAAACTTTCCACTAGAAGTTCTCCCTGTCCTCCATTCACACACATTTTATTTGTATCACTGCTGATTAGCTTTTTTACTTGGAAGAATATGTGTATGTACTTATTCAACTTTGCTAACAACCCTATTTTTTTGTTCAATATTCTCCTCTTCGGATCCTTAAAAGGTTGTTGTGTATTAAAGAACTAAGTGGAATTATGAGTAGTTACAGAAAACAAAATCTCTAAAAAAAATAGATATAAATTAAAAAAGAAAGGCTGACTTTTATGAATCGAGTGGATTTTCTGGATAACTTAAGAGACATGATATAGGCTCGGGTATTATTCCCAGCTCTGCCTCAAGTGAGGTAGTAAACCACATTGCATTGATTCTAGACCACACATCCATTCCCTTTTTACTATTTACTACGTCTGCTTACAATTCCTCTCCCCTGTGGTGCAGTTGGGACGTAGTTGCCATTGCCAACGTGTGTGCTGCAAACCGTGCAGGGTGGATCCCAGAGGCTTGGAAAAACATCCAGACAAAAATGGAGGAGGACTCTTTTAAGGTATAATCTATCACCAAAGTTCTTGATGACACGAAGGATGGTACTCTCGGGAAAACAATCAGTCATTCTGAGTTGAAAGTAGTTGAAAAGAGTCATTAAATGTATACAAGTTTAGCAACATCTTAATCTATTTTGCATATATGGTCTTTTTTACATCTGTTTTAAGAGTAACACCTGATTAAAATCTGTCTAAATTAAGCTAAAAACACTGTCTCAATAAGTTAAAGGCCAAAATTGTAAGTAGTAAGCAAGCATAGCGCCATAGTTTAATTTGCAGTCCTTTTCTCAGTCGTATGTAAAATAATGGTGTATCTTACAAGTGATATCACCTTAGATTTGATGAAATACAGTAACGTGGTGCTTTAGAACATCAGTCAGACAAACCTAGGACAAGTTCTAGATCTTCTACTTCTTATCACCTGTGAATCCTTGGATACTTCCTTTAAATCCCTGCATTGTAACTTCCTCATCCTTTAAATGAGAATATAAAAGTACTACCATGTATCCTAAAAATATATATAGATATATAAAAAAATAATAAAAAAATAAATAAAAGTACTACCATTTGTGTGTGTGGGCATGTGAGGATTAAGAATATAGCATCCTAGCACAAACATCTAGCACATAATAAGGTCTCTGCCCATGTTAGCTCCAGCTATTATTATATGTGTCAATATGGGACGTCACAAAGTTTTTGCATGCTAAGTTTCTTCATTGTCAAGTTGGGTCTAAAATTTCCTGCCTGATATTATTGTTCAAACACAATGATACCCCTGAGAACAGGAAATGGCGAACTTCTACACAAATATACTCTTGCTTGTAGTAACTGCTGTTATTAACCAACACAGATATTGCTTTCCATGGTCATGGGCACCTTGGTACAGAAAGGATTTGCTGCCTGGGTTCAAGGAGAGGTTGAAGAAGAAACTAAGCCTTTCCCCAAGGAGTTAGAGCAGGTGGCATTAGATCACCTCCGAAGTCCTTTTCACTTGTACGATTTTTTGAAATTGTGTATCTGTATGGTGGGATGTGTCAAGATGGAAGAATGTGTAGCAGGTAAGTACTTGGCTCTTGGTGGACTACAACCTTTAGACTCCTGCTTTTTTATTTCTTGGCCCCAACCTCTCCTCTTCTATAATAACCAACCTTTGCACCCCTAATCCCATTTCCTCTTCTTTCTCCCAAGAACCCACAATTTCCTCTGCCTTTCTCTGTTTCAAATATATCTAGTACCGGTAATGGGGAGAAGCTTCTCAGCTGGGTATTTTGTTTCCCTCAATTTTCAGGAGGGGCCAAGGGTGGGAAGAGGGAAGAGCTATTGATCTTGGCACTAATTCTCAAATTAGAATTGTAAAAGAGACTTGAGCCTCATCTCCCTTCCCACTGGCCAGCCTGGCAAATGATTCTATTCCCGACCCACATTGAAATATTTCCTATGGTGAATAGGATCTGTCATAGACTTTTGATTCCTGAAATCTAAAACCTCCACATATATTTTTCTTAGCAGATGAGGAACTTTGAAAAACTATATCATGCCAGACGGGTTTAAACAATTCATCTGGTATGTTGAAGCTAATTAGACATGCAATATAAACACAGCCATGATAAAAATGTACAGAAAAGGCACTGCATAAACAATATGACCTATAAAACCCTACATCGGATAAAAAATGTTTACAAAGCAACAAGGCTGTGCCAAGATTATTTTCCAAAGTCCATTATTTTCAGTGCAATATCTGCAGAAAGAGCCAATTCACTGAAGAACTTGATGTTAAAGAGTGAATGACTCAAACTAAACACAAAGTGATCAGGAGCTTGGGGGAAAGGCAGTAGGTCTCAGCGGGGTCTTATTGTCCTTGGCCATGAGCTTGTGAACTTTTCTTGAGACTTGGCTCATTCTGAAGGCACCTCATCTTGGGGATTGATTTCTAGGCATGTCCTAAGATCTCCAGGGACTTTTAGCTTGCTTTTAGAAGACAAAGAAGTTGATTTCACATAAACAGAGAGGTTTGGAAGAATCACTGATAATATTTCAAGTCTGCTGGGATACATTTATATGGCATATGAGGTTGACACAAGGATGGACAATTGATTCATTCAAAATATACATATCAAGCAGTTTCTATATCCAAAGACAGGATTGTGGGAGGTAGCAAGAACGAGACAGGACCCTGGCCTCTTAGAACTTACTGCAAGAAAGTCAACTAAAATGAGTGACAAGTCTCAGAGTTGATTTTGAGCAGAAAAGACAAATGCCTGAGTCCCTCATCTGTGTGTGTGTGTGTGTGCCAAGGCTTAATGGGAGACGTAATTCCAGGACAGAGAGTGAGAACAAAATGAAGTAAGGTAGACAGGAAAGAAAACAAATACAAGGCAGTGCATTACTAATTTTGCCACAGTTTTATAAGAAAAAAAATCACAACATACTGAGTCATGCTGCAAAAGTCACACAGTAGCACAGTACCTTAATTCTGCAGCCTTTCATCGGCCAAAGTTGGTTGCAGAGATGGTTATTCCCCTAATGTGACATTTTATAGTAAGAATCCAGGTGATGGGAAGTAGGTACACAGAGGAGAAGAGCAGCTGACCCCAGAGACGATCAAGCCCTGGGGAGAGAGACAGAGCTGGTTACCTAATAGTCTACAGCTGGCCTTGTGGAGAGAGCAGGGCATCTGAGCCCAGAGAGAAACAAGCCCTGGGAAGAGAGGAACCCAGGAAGCCTGAACCCTCACAAAAGACAGCAGCCATCTTATTCCAACACACGGCAACAGACTTTGGTGAGGGAAGTCACTTACACTTTATGGCCTGGTAACTGTAAGCTTCTACCCCAAATAAATACTTTATAAAAAACAAACAAAAAAAAAGAGTCCAGGTGAGAGTAATCCAGGAAGGCCGCATGTTGTGACATTTTAACTGAGCCTTAAAAGATTAGTAGGGCTTTGACAGGCTCTACTAGAAGGGAAGACATTCCAAGCAGAGTAAAAAGCATGAATAAAAGCTCTCAGCCAAGACTGGTGCTAATCGATAGGAAACAAATAGACCGGCTACTCAATAGGCCTCTCCTAATTCTACCCTGTGCCACAGTCTCATCTTGGGTGGAAATAATATTTGTGCCTACAGTTTCCAACACTAAAATTAGTAGAGTCTTAACAAGGCCTTTAACAGGATCTGCCCGCAGATGCTACAACCTCAAAGACTTGATTATGGACACTGAAGACGGTCCAGTGAAGGAAGAGCCATATAAAGGAGGCTTCTGAAATAAAACCATATGAAAACCAATTTTCAGTGGTTAGGAAATTGTGCTAAACAATTTCTGTATAACCTTCTTCCTCCATCATGCTGCACCAAAAGAGTGTTTAATTAATAGGAAAAAAAGATGACAAACGGTGACTACAACATTTAGGACACTAGCAAATCCAACCTGATGTAAAAGCATGTCTTGATGTTTTAAATTTTAATCAATCCTCATCAAATTTGAAATTATTTTACAGTAATCATTAGTCCTATCATTTCACAAGTTTTTCTTAAGTACCATCTGTATATGCCAGAGATCAGTCATAGTTCTGGTCTTTTATGCTAACTTACAGTTAACTAATTTCTGGTCTATAAACTGCACAAATTGAAGGGTTAAGATGAGGTAATAATTTTAAATGCAAAAGTAGGATTATTGCATCTATTTTAGGTTGATGTTGAGCTTGGTTCTTTTAATACAATTTGGACCTATATACTCTGATTCTAAACCTTTCTGTTACATATTTATGCTCCGGGCTTTGTTTTAAATAAATGTAAGCTCAGGAAACCTGAAACCATTCCACTCACAAAAGGACACACTCTAATTGATGTTATGAAATATATAAATACTGAGGCTGATAAAGAAAAA
>PVKH010044747.1:0-10576 GCA_004027955.1 Chaetophractus vellerosus | reverse complement strand
AAGAAAGAAAGAAAGAAAGAAAGAAAGAAAGAAAGAAAGAAAGAAAGAAAGAAAGAAAGAAAGAAAGAAAGAAAGAAAGAAAGAAAGAAAGAAAGAAAGGAAAGAAAGAAGGAAGGAAGGAAGGAAGGAAGGAAGGAAGGAAGGAAGGAAGGAAGGAAGGAAGGAAGGAAGGAAGGAAGGAAGGAAGGAAGGAAGGAAGGAAGGAAGGGAGGAAGGGAGGAAGGGAGGGAGGAAGGGAGGGAGGAAGACTGGAGGAAAGAATGAAGGGAGGGAGAGAGGGAGGAAGTAAGGAAGTAAGGAAATAATTGCTGATGAGGATTCAGAGAAAAAGGAAACCTCATACACTGTTGATGGGATGTAAATTGGTGCATCTCCTATGAAAACAATTTGGCAATTCCTCAAAAAGTTGAACAGAATTATCATGTAACCCAGCAATTCTACTTCTTATTATATATAGCCAAATAATTGAAAACAAGGACTTGAACAGATATTTAAACACTAACATTCATAGCAGCATTATTCACAATCGCTACAAGGTGGAAGCAACCCAGGGTACATCAACAGATGAATGTATAAACAAACAAAGAAATAAACAAAAAATATATATATACACACATAAAATGGGATGTTACTCAGCCATAAAAAAATGAAGTTCTGATATATGTTACAACATGGAAAATCCTTGAGGACATCTGTTGAGAAAAGTAAGCCAGACAAAAAATGACAAATATTGTATAATTTCCCTTATAAGAAATAACTGGAATATACACATTCATTCAGACAAAAACATACTACATGTTACCAGGGACTGGTAATTAATAGGGAATTAATGCAATATAGATTCAGGGACTCTGGGTGATGGAAAAGTTTTGGCAATAGATGGTAGTGATGGTAACAGAATGTTGTGAAAATGTTACTGCTGAATTTCACAATTGGGAGTGGTTGAGTTGGGAAAATACATGCTAGACTGGATATAATAATGGAGGAGAATAGGCCCTGAAGGACATTATTGGGATAACTGAAAAGAAAAGGAATATAAACTGTATTCTTGTTATCAATGTTAAATTTCTTGAACATGACAATAGTACTTAAGGTAGCTACATAAGTCAATATCCTTGTTCTTAGGACATATGCAAGGAAAAATTAAGTGGTAAAGGAGCATGATATATGCAAACTATTCTCAAATGTTTGAAGGTAGATAAATAGAGACAGATAGAGAAATAGATATATGATAGAGATAGATGATAGATAGATAGATAGATAGATAGATAGATAGATAGATAGATAGATAGATAGAAAGATAGATGATAGCAAGAACGATATAACAAATTTAACAAAATGTTAAAAGTTGATTGATCTAGGTATCTGGGTAGGAGATATATTGGAGTTCTTTGCATTCTTTGTGTATTATGCTTGTAACTTTCGTGTAAGTTTTATATTATTTCAAAATAAAAGTTAAAAAAATTATTTAAGAGTATGGGGAAATCCCAGGATGCAATGTGACAAAATGTATTACAATTTGTGAAACAATTTCACTGAAACAGATGTGAGAAAACTTGCGGACATAAGTATCTTTGGAAATGAATGGAGTTTGTAAGACAAAATCAAAATAAATTGTACATAAGCCCTGTACTCTTAATAAAGTTTCCCATGGTGGTATGGCTTCACAATTCTGATATATGTGTAGTGTATACTGGAATTGAAAAATTGAAAAATTAAGTAAATGAATAGTGGATAATGCAAGCAGAGGCTAGAATGATTCAACCATTCATCTCAAGCTGCCATCCATCTTTCAGAAGTCTCATGTTTATTTTAATATATATACTAATATTTACATATAAAAATATTTATATATGTGTGCATATACACATATATTTCTTTGCTCTGTTACTTGAGAGGCTCTGAAGCAACAAAACATCAGCCTCATTTCTAATACCATTTGCCTTAGTTTGCCAAAGGCTGCTCATGTAAAAATACCAGAAATGGATTAGCTTTTATAAAGATAATTTATTTGTGGGTAATAACCTACAGTTATGGGGCTGTAAAATGTCCAAATCAAGCATCATCAGGATGCTTTCTCACCAAAAGTCCGCTGTTAGTAGATCCTGGAGTCCTGCCGCATGCCAATGCAAAATGGTGGGTCTGCCAGTCTCTCTCTACTTTCTTCTTGAGCTCAGCTCTGGACAATCAAGCATCTCTTTCTGGCCCTTGCCTCCTTGATCTTCTCTGGGCTTCTCCTTCTTTCTGCAGCTGTAGGGTAACCTGGAGTCCTCTCTCTCACATGGCGGGGTCAAGATGGCAGAGCTCCCTTTCTCTGGGTCTCTTCTTTCTCTGTGTACATTCTCAGTTTATGTAAGTCCCAGCAAGAGGGCAGAGACCCAACTTCACTGACATAGTCCAATCAAAGGCCCTAAAGCAATCTATCCAAGTGATCTAATCAAAGCTTCCTTAACTGAATCTAATAAAAATGCCCCATCTACACTGCATTTACAGGCAGGTATGGGTTAGCTTAAGTACGTAATTTCTTGGGGTCCACAAAAGACAAAAAGACACCATTCTACAATTAAAGAAACCAGGGCTCCTTGGAGATATGGCTGATTCTGGGACTAGGGTAGGAAATGCACAAGATGAGCATAGAGCACTTTGTAATTCCAGAAACCAAAGAGCTAAAAAAAAAAAATCCACAATTATGGAGGTATGTGAAGAGAAAAAAGGAGCCAACTGAAAGAGTTCATAATTTAAAAACCTGGAAAAAATTTGAGCACCAAAATAAAGCAGTATTAGATCATAACCCAATGAATACAGCAAATATTCCTGAGTCTATGCTGATATAAATGATGGACTAAATAAATAAATGGGTTAGTAGAGATTAAACTCCTGTACAGAATTACAAATAATTCATGTAAATACTCTATCTTCAAGGAGATGGAGCATAACTTTCCATTCCCTAAGTGTGAACTATGCTTAGTTGTCCACCCAAATAGTATGTAAAGAAGGATAATAGAGTAAATTTACAATGGAGTCATCTGTAAATATTTCCTCAGTGAGGTGATCAAAGTCATATCACAGTGATATATCTTATTGATAATACATACCCTTGATGTGATGTAATGAAAATGGCAATCTATTTCTGTGATCTTCCTGCCAAAACTCCTAAGAAAATCTAAACATAAGAAAAACTTTAGGCAAATCCCAAGTGAGAAAAGGTGGTCAAAACACCTGACCAGTATTCCTCAAAGAGGTCTGAGAAACTGCCACTACCAAAAGAAGCTTAAAGGAACATGAGAGTGAAATGCAATTTGGTATTCTGGGTAAAAGATAGAACACACAAAATCATTAGGCAACTAAGGCAATCTTTCAAACACAAGTTGATTTGACACCAAAATCCATGTTCCTTATCACCAAGCCAGGCGTGAAGAATGCATTCATTGGGTGCTTTTCATATAACTGAAAGTCTCCCAAGACTAGAAATCATGAATTATGGAAGTAAACAGCAGTGTAGATTGGGTAGGCAGGATTGGTAAATAATGAAAGGCGTAAAAAGAAATTTGATTTGCTAGACGGGAAAACACTGAACTATACTACTAGAAATTTCATTAAATATTTCACTCACTTCTCAAACCTTTTTCAAAGCTCAAGAATGCTGTCATAAGGTTAGGCATATTTAGAAAATAAACCATGAATATTATATCAGAAATCTCCCAAAAATTAAAATCCATTTTAGCATAAGGTTTGAAGATTTTTGAATTTCTGCCAAACTTAACAATTAAACAACAGTATTTATATACATGAGCAGATACCTTCAGGTTTTAATGTATCTTCCTGAATATATTCATTCTAGTATATATAAAAGTTAACAACTGTATGCATGATCCTATCAAAAATAAAAAATACTGAGCAAGTACTTAGTTTATATAATATACACACACCCACATACACGCAATTGCACACGTATTTGTGTGAATCTCACATGCAAACGTATGAGGCTTATGAAGCAATCACATATTGGTGATTCAGGTCACACATGCACAAAGAGATTTAAAAAAAAGGAAATTTGAATAAAGTATAGACAGTAGTAAATAATAATTTCAATCAATGTGTTTTATAAATTTGAACAATTTGATATAAGATGTTAATAATTGAGGAAAGTTAGTGTGGGATATGTATGGGAACTCTGTACTCAATCTTGGCAAGCTTTCTATAAACCTTAAGCTCTTCTAAAATTAAAAGAAAAATTTTATTTAAACAGCAATAAGTTCTATGCCTATAATTTGTTCACTTCATTCTATGTAAAATAAGACAATGCATGATTTTAAAAGCATGATATTCAAATTTCTTCATGAAATTCAAATGCATGTTTAATTTTTATTTTATTCGGCAATAGGTGACTGCAATAGTTAATACTGGCTCTACTTGTCTACCATGCACTTAAATATTTCTAATCAAAGAGATAAAATTCAAAATTTTATAGATCTCTGGTTACCAAGAACTGTGGTCTTTTACCCCTCACTCATCTGTCTAGGTGGACAGCAAGCTAACAGATAGCTTGCTGTTTTTTTTCTTCTCTTTCCAACATAGTTCCAAATTCTCAAAATGTCCCTAACTAGTAACTAATTATCACAGGTGAGCTGTATTTTCTGTAAACGAAATCCAAGATATTAATAGGACAATAGATATTGAAGGCTTTATAAACCTTATTAAATTTAGAGAAGCAATGCATTATTATTAACCGCAATCCTCAATTCTCTCTTTCAGGCATGCTTCAACCAGGGGAATGGATTTTATTTCTATCGTTTTTCAAAAAAAACAAACAAATTAAAATATATATTTTGGATAATTCACCTGGTGAGATAAACTATGTGTCTTTATAAACTCAAAAGGAATGTTTCTGATTTTCCCTATTGATTTTATTTAATATAAAGGATGATAGATGATTAGATGATAGACAATAAATAATGTTGTTCAAACACATATTGGAAAAAAGAATAATAGTGATTTGAGTCCAATGAACATAATATTAGCTTAAGTTGAAATGACCTGATAAAATTTCATAAATAAGAATGAAATTAAAATTAGTTTTGTGGGCTGGACTTAACTTGATGTTGAGGAAAAAATGAGCAATATATAAATGATCCCAACTGCTCTAGGATAGTGTTTGACATAAGGAAACAAATAGATAATTATAACATAGAATCATAATGATTGACATGTGAGAAATAGAAGTTATGAATGCATATAAAATGTGAAATTGAGTCAGGTTGTGGGGATTAGAAACAGAGAAAGTATTGTTTCTCAAACATTTTGAGCTTATGTTGGACTTAAAGAATAAGTAGTGATTAACTGGGCAATGATATTCCAAGGAAATTTTGTCACATATCTGTTAACTGGAATTGTGAGTTCCTGGCTTAACAGGAAATTAAATTAGGTCAGTTTGGTTAGGTGGTAGAATGAAGTAGGGTGGGTGGTAAAATTGGAGCCACAAAGGCTAGAGGGGAATAGATTAAGAGGGACCTTGTAAACTAGGGTAAAGAATTTATCTTCAGGATTATAGATGAAGTTAACCTTTTAAGCAGAGAGAAAGCAAAGAGAGAACTCAGAGGGGTTCCAGAAATTGAGGGTGCACAAAAAGCTGGGCAACCACTTGGCAATGACAGTGGAAATGCAGGAAATTGTACAAAGTCGAGAGAATGTTGTGAAGCCTAATTGGCAGAACCTGATAACTCAATAGATATAAGATTATGGGAAAAAGTTAAATTGAGCATATCTCAATATAAAGTCCCAGGTGTTTGGTGTGGGAGTTTGAACTCTGTACTCTAAGGAAAGACACATTCTTAATTTTGTGAGAATTTATGGTAATAGGACCTTTGCAGGATTCTATTATTAATAAACTTGTGGCCAACTGAATGAGGAAGGTCAATCCATATTACTAGAAGCCTTATAAGAGAGAAGAAAGTGGAATCTAGAAGAAAGAGAAGGCCAAAAAGTCAGTGGAAACTGGAATAGCAGATCTGAGGGGAGAGACAAGAGGAGAGATCACCATGTGATGGGAGGAAGAAAAACAAGGCACACATCCCAAGGACTGCTACAGGCCAGGCTCTGAACGCTACACATTCAGAGAAAGCATGGCCTATAGACCACAAGATTTTGGACTTCTAGCCTCCAAAACCGTGAGCCAGTAAAGTCCTATTGTTGATGCCATCCCTTTGTGTGTATTTGTCAGAGCATCCTGGAAAGCTAAGGCATTTGGTTTAAATTATTGATCAAATCATGTGCTTTACTAAAATAGAAAAAATAACAGGCAGAGGTGCAGGTTTGGGGTAGAAAATCAAAGGTCCTTTTGTGGACATGTCTGTGATGTATTCATGTTGTGTTAGGAAGTAAGTGACTGAATAATCAGGTACGTTCCTTAAAACAGCTAATACAGCTCAAGAATTTTGGAATCACCTTTCTGATGATCATACATGAAGCAGCCAGAGTAAGTGATGTTGCCTATGATTATGTGTAGAAGAAGAGTACAATTTCTACAAAAACCAGCTTTTTATTTGCTAAACAAGAAAGAGGATGTGGGTCAGGGGGCAGACAGAGAGAAGGCAAGTGAGTAGAAAGACTAGGAAGATGCATACCATGAAAGGCAGATGAAAATATGTTTCAAGGTAAACATAGCAAGGTCACAATAAAATGTGCCAGTGCTGGTAGTGGTCGAGTAAGAAGAATATCAAAAACTGTCCCTCAGATTTAATGAAAGGAGTTTATTAATCATGGCAAGAGAAATTTCATTGGAATATTGGCACTTAATCTAGAATTGTGGTCAACTGAGCAGGGAATGAAAAGGAATTAAAGGAGTAGAGATAGTGTACTGCTATGTAAAGACTAACACGAGGATGATAAAGTGTGGTAATTTGAGAGAGATATAATAGAAGAAAGGTTTCCTTTACAGGAGATACATAAGCACAAAGGGTGTATTTCAATATTTACTGATTTGACATTATTGAAGGAAACATTTAAGGGATATTTGAGAAAGAGGAAAGAAGTTCCAGAGAAGAGGGCAATGAGTTTATTTATTGGAGGTGCTCTCTCTGGCTGGTTTATTATCATTATATTGATTTAACAGTCTGAACTAGGATTTCTAAAACTCAGCACTGTTGACATTTTGAGCTAGATAATTCATTGCTGTAAGGAGCTCTCCTATGAATTGTAGGTTTTACAGCTTCCCTGCCACTATCCACTAGATGCGATTACCACCACACCCAGTTATGACAAGCAAAAATGTCTCCAAGCATCGCAAATATTCTTGAGATGTGTGTGTTGTGGTGTGTGTGTGTGTGTGTGTGTGTGTGTATAAAATTGCCTTCACCAGGGAGCCACTGATTTAGGCTGAAGAACATATTTCAAACAAGAATTCTAACCAACAATGTATTCTATCCTTAAAATGCAATTCTGAATATACATTATTTTCATTTTATCAGTTTATAAATCGGAAAGGAAGGTACACTGCAAGGTATGTATTTCATCCTGGAATGTTTAATACTTGCTTTCTATAAAGTGAGATATTTTTGAAAAAGTTAACATAGTGTTTTATATTTGTTACAGCTTGCAACTCACTTTATAACGTTTTACAGTGTGGAGAGTACAGTTATTCTCTGAAAAACCTAATTTAGAGGTTAGTATTCAAGTTAAACATACAGCTTTCAGAAAAATGGGCTAGAAAATGAGGACCTTCTTCTGGTATTTAATATTACCTAAGAAAATGAGATTAGTGTACTTTGGAGGAAAAGAGAATGAAACCCTAAAAGTAGCACTTTGGTCGAAATAAAGAATTCACAGAAAGTACATACATTAATATTTACAAGTGATGTTTTCTACAAAATATTCACAGTAGTTTTTTTCAAAGGCTCATTGAGAAACATAGATATCCTATTTTTCAAAAATTATTTTAAAAAATACTTATTTGTGAAGATATAAAAACCTGCTTCTTTCTCATTAGGCTCTTTTCAGAGGATTCCCTTAAACCAGGGGTCCTAACTCATTTTGTGTGCCATGTATCACTTTGGCAGTCTCATAAAGCATGTGGGCCCCTTCTCAGTGTGCATAAAGTGATTTTAAATCTGTGAAATAAAATATAGATAATTCCAAAGTAACTAATTATATTGGAATATAAATAACAGAATAATTAAATAGGATAGAGTAATGTAAGAGTTTCCTTATAAATGCATTAAATCAAGACCTAGTGGTAGGTCTAACAATAGCATGATTTCAAAGTGAGGAGAAATGTATATACATTACAATATCTATAATATCTGATGTGAAGTATCTGAGGCTTCTACTAGTAACTAAGTACAAATTTCTGTTAATACTACTAAGAATTTCTCTATATTCATAAATGAAGGAAATACTAAAATCCAGTCACAGGTTAGTTAAAATAAAGACATTAATTAGTATTTTCCCATACAAGTTCACGGATTTACTAAACTCTATCCTTTTATTACTGAAATTAATTGGAAGAGCAGTTGCTTTAAAAAGATATTTTTATGCTTAGAAATTCTTTTTTTAAAATATTTACAATGGGAAGGGAAATTTAACATCACATCTATTGTTTATTATGAATACTTTTTATTAATAATTCAAAAGAGTAGTATCTTTAGGCATGTTCTGAGTAGACTCCAAGAGGTCATCTCTTTACTATTCCAAATTGTTTCCTGTTCCCTGATGGAAAACAGTTACTCATTAGTTGTTCACTTGTACTGCAGGAAAGGCACTTAGCCACAAAATTAGCTTAAATTTCCTACTTGTGAAAAGGATTATAATCATCCTTGTAGTCCAATTGTTTTGTTATAATTTCAACACTTATAAATACCTATGCTCCTTTGCTTAGACCTCTTTAGTTTCAGTATCACTGACTTCTATTTCATATTTGTACAAAAATTTTATACTAACCATCAGAATTTATGGGATCCTGGTTTTGCTAATTCCTTTTCATCAGGGTCTTCTCAACTTCTTTTGTAAGGAAGATCCTTTTCTCAAAAATGTTAAGTTGGACAGAGATAAAAATATGAACTTAATGCTGTTACAAATGATGCAAAGATGCATTTAGTATAGTTTGGACATTAAAATATAATCTGAATTTGCAACAGAACATGGTGAAATAAAACATTCTAGCTAAATAGGCAGATATGTAGGTAATTGGATGAATGGATGGAAGGAGGAAAGGAGAAAAATATCACAGAGCATACATAGACTCATAAATAACAGGGAAGATATACCACAATTTCTAAACATATTTGTCATTGGTATTCATACATTCAAACCATGTTTTACACCATACAACATCATTCCAACTCTGTTCATTACTGACAAATATTAGTAATACTTAATTGTCATTTTTGTCTTGCTATTTGTTATATCCTGGAGTGCTTGCTATGTTTTGCTTATTTTTGAGAGGTTTTACAAAGATTGTTTACTCCATCATTTCTGAAAAGTACAGAAACAGTGACATCTGTACAGATGAAAGCTCTAATAAGGAGCCTATGTCTATGATTGTATTCAATGTAAAATAAATTAAACTGATGGAAAATGATTAAATAGAACCATGTAAATGAAATAAATTATTCAGCAGGAAGAATTGTGAAGGACAAGGAATATAGAACACAGAAATATGGCAAATATGCCATTGACAACGATCATCAAGAGAAGTACATGATAAAATGTAAGAAATAAAATAAGAAAAATACATTGCCAGACATGAATCCTAGTTATTTACAAAACAAAACAAAATTACAAAATAATTGATTGCCCACTAAGAAGTAAATGGAAGCTTAACATGGCAAAATTGGTCCAGATAGTTGTGTAGGTATTTATTGTAATCAGCACAGTTTTCATGTGTCTTAGTGGTAAATGCAAATACCATGACTACTAGAGCTCCCCAACAACATTTGCAGTCATTATCAAAGAGGCAGTTGCAAAGGAGGCAAGTTAACTGGTTCAACAACTATTCCATGTAGATGAAATTGGGAAAAGACAAGTAGAAGAAAATAGAGCAGGGGATGAATTAGGTATAATTGTTGAAAATCTTTGAAGAACTTCTTTCAGGGACTCAGGCTTCTTCCATTTTGTGATTCTACCCACTTCTATATCTTAGCTGATAGTGGGGACAGAGAGGATTGTTCTTAAGGGGTTTATATAGGCTAAGCCTAGAAGTATAGTTTGGACATTATCTAAAATATAATCCGAATTTGCAACAGAACATTCTGATCCAAATTACGATGGCGAGAATCCAGTTACATGACAATAATCTATTGCCAGGGATGAAGGGAGATGAGTTTTAGCTGAGTGCCAGAGAGAAAGGGCAATTGGGTTTTCTTGACACATCATGTTCTTTCCTATATAGTCTCTAACATTATTTTTACATTTATTATTGACAGTAGATTTGTTCAGGAGATAACTGCAAAAAAAACCCTTCAGTCCTACTTGATTTTGTTTCAACATTCATTGGTAGGGGCCGTCTCGATAGCCCAGTGGATAGGGCACCGGCATACCACATGGGAGGCCCCAGGTTCGGTTCCCGGGGACCTCTCCTAGC
>PVKH010044746.1:0-10579 GCA_004027955.1 Chaetophractus vellerosus | reverse complement strand
CCTGGAAGCCTGAACCCTGGAGACGTCGGCAGCCATCTTCCTCCAGGACATGGACTTTGGTATGGGAGGAAATTTATGCTTTGTGGCCTGGTAACTGTAAGCTTCTACCCCAAATAAATACCCTTTATAAAGACCGACCAATCTCTGGTATATTTCAAAAGGCACGCGCCTGTGGCTGACCAAAACAGGATTTTTGACGAGCCTGTCAAACCTACCCAGCTCAGGCAGAACAGTTCATTCAACAAATGGTGCTGAGTGAATTGGATATCCATAGCAACAGAAGGAAAGAGGTCCCCTATCTCACACTTTATACAAAAATTAACTCAAAATGAGTAAACAACCTAAATATAAAAGCAAGAACCATAAAGCTTCTAGAAGAAAATGTAGGAAAATATCTTCAAGGCCTGGTGGTAGGTTGTGGGTTCTTAAAGAAGTTAAGAGGAGGACTGAGATGGACTACTGATATTTAATGTATGTAGAAGTTTTAATTAGTTTTACTGTAAAAGTGTGGAAATGTACAGAGTTGATGGTAACACATTATAGTGAGTAACATCGGGTTTAAAAATGGGAATGTGGCTGAAAAGGATAGTCTAGGGATGTAAATGCCAATTGACAGAAAGTTAGAGAATAATCTCGGGACTGAATAGCACAGTAAACCCAGAGGTAGATGAGAATAGTAGTTGATGGTACAGATGCAAGAGTGTCCTTTGTGAGCTAGAGCAGATGTACATCACTGTTTCAGGGTATTGGGAATGCGGAGAGGCACGGGAAAAATACAATTGGAGTGACGTATGGACTGTGGTTAACAGTAATAATGTAATATTCTTGCATCTATGCCAAAGATGTACTGTGTTGATAATGGGGGAGTATGGAAAATGTCTGCCAAATGTGCGCTATGGACCTGGTAATAATAGGATGATATTGCCTCATAATCTGTAACAAATGTTCCACCACAGTGTGGTGTGCTGATAGAGGGGTGTTGTTTGTAAATTTACAACTTCCGTCATCAAAGTATATTTAATAAATAATAATAGGGTGTGCTGGGGGAAAAATACACCAAATGTAAGATAAGGACTATAATTAGCAGTAAGAGTTTGACAATATTCTTTCATAATTGTAGCAAATGTCTCACGACAATGCAAGGTGTTGGTGGAGGCTAATTTACAGGACCCTTGTATGACGTTTGCTGTGTAAGTTCACAACTTCTACTATACACTTATTGTTTATGTATGTTCATATATAAATGATATAAAAATAATAATAATAGGTTGGGTTGGGGGAAAACACTTTGGTTAGTAGTAATATTTTGAGGATTCTCTTTAATCATTAGTTAAAAATGTTTAACAACAATGCAAGGTATTGGTGTTAGGGTAAGGTATGAGAGCCCTGTATGATGTTATGTATGTTTGTTTTGTAAGGTCACAACTATTGCTATACACTTATTGTTTTTGTATATTCATGAGTGACATACTTCAATAATTTTTTAAAAAATCTCTCAACAAAGAAGAGTCCAGGAGCAGATGACTTCAGAGGTGAATTCTACCAAGCATTTGAAGAAGAATTAACACTAATCCTGTTTAAACTCTTATGAAAAATTGAAAAGGAGGGGAAATTACCCAATACATTTTATGAAGCCAACATCACTGTAATACCAGAGCCAGACAAAAATACAATAAGAAAAAAATATTGCACACCAATCTCTCTAATGAACATAGATGCAAAAATTCTCAACAAAAGACTTGCAAATTGAATCCAACAGCACATCAAAAGTATTATACACCATGACCAAGTGAGATTTATTCCTGGTATGCAAGGTGGTTCAACATAAGACACATTGATCAGTGGAACAGAATTGAGAGTCCAGAAATAAACCCTCACCTCTACAGCTATATTAGTCAGAGTTCTCTCGGGAAACAGAATCAACAGGAGATATCTGTCAGTAATATGATTTTATAAGATTCTCTCATGCAACCATGGGGATGCACAAATCCAGGTTCTGCAGGCAGGCTACAAACCAGGGGTTCCCATGAAAGTCCAATGAAAGGTCCTTGATGAATTTCTGGGAGAAGTTGGCTGTCCAAAGACGAGCTGGGAAATTCTCTCTGAATGTTGAAATCACTTCCCCTTTTAAGGCATTCAACTGATTGGATAAAAGTGTCACCCTTTGCTGATACAATCTTCCTGATTGATGCAGATGTAATCAGCCATGCATGTGTATATTCACTGGTGACCAAAGTCCATAAATGCTCTTGTATTACAATTAGCACAGTGATTGCTGGACCAAACATCTGGACACAATTACCTGGCTGAGCTGACACATTAGCCTAACCATCACAACGGCCAACTCGTTTTCAACAAACTTACCAAGTCTATGTTAATAGGACAAAACAATCTCTTCAATAAATTGTGCTGGGAGAATGGGATATCCATAATCAAAAGAATGAAGGCAGACCCCTATCTCACTCCCTACACAAGAATAAACTCAAAGTGGATCAAAGACCTAAACATAAAAACCAGGACCATAAAACTACTAGAAGAAAATATAGGGAAGCATCTTAAAGATCTTGTGGTAAGTGGTGGTTCCTTGGACCTCACTCACACCCAAAGCACAAGCAATAAAAGAAAAAATAGATCAATAAGACTTCTTCAAAATTAAACATTTTTGTACCTCAAAGGGCTTTGTCAAGAGGATGAAAAGGCAACAGACACAATGGAAGAAAGTATTTGGAAACCACATATCCGATAAGTGTTTAATATCCATGATACATAAAGAGATACTACAACTCAAACAATAAAAAGAAAAACGACCTGATTTAAAAATGGGCAAATACTTGAAGAGACGTTTGTCCAAAGAAGAGATGCAAATGGCAAAAAAAAACACATGAAAAAATGTTCTACATCATTAGCAATTAGGGAAATGCAAATCAAAACTACAATGAGATATTTCAATTTCATACCTCTTAGAATGGCCACTATTAAAAAGACAGAGAACTGCAAGTATTGCAGAGGATGTGGAGAGATAGGAACACTTATTCACTGTTGGTGGGACTGTAGAATGGTACAGTCACTGTGGAGGACTGTTTGGCAGTTCCTAAAGAAGTTGAATATAGATTTGCTACATGACCTGGCAATACAACTTCTGAGCATATACACAGCAGAACTGAAAGCAGTGACATGAACACTTGTAGACTGATGTTCATAGCAGTGTTTTTCCCAAATGCCAAAAGATGGAAACAAACCAGATGTCCATCAACCTATGAATGGATAAACAAAGTGTGGTATATACACACAATGGAATATTATGCATCTATAAGAAGAAATGATGTTGCAAAACATATGATGACATGGATGAACCTGGAGGACATTATGTTGAGTGAAGCAAGCCAGACACTAAAGGACAAATATTGTATGATTGTGTTACTATGAACTAAATACATTTTGTAATCTTATGGAGTTAGTAATTTGAATATGGGTCACCAGAATGTAGAATGAGTTTAGAGAATGGAAAGCTGAGGGTTAACCAGTGCAGAATTGGTAAAAAGAACGTATGTTAATATTTGGAAATGAAAGCACATCATAGTGCTGGTAACTAGCAATGTCATTATGTGGATATGACAGTGGTTGAAAATCTAAGGTCATGTATAATACTTAAGGAAAGCTAAAAAATGTAAAATGGAATTGTATATCAGAGTAAAACCTCATGTGAAGTATGAATATGGTTAATATTGCATATATAAGGCTGTTTTTCTTTGAAACAGAACAAATGTATGTTAATGTTACAAGATGTGAATATCAAACAAAAATATGCTAAGTGAAAGAAACTAGACACAAAGTACTGCAATTGTATGCTTCCATTTATTAATATGTAAATATAAATCAATTTATAAAGATGAAATTAGATTAGTGAGTATGTAAGGATCTGGAAGGATAGAGGGATTGAGAAGTGACTGCTAAGGATGTGGAGTTTTCCTTTTGAGAGTAACAAAATTGTAAAAAAATTTTTGGTCATGAATGCACAACATTGTGATTATTCTAGAAGCCATTGATTATTCTAGAAGCCACTTTGGATAGATTGTGTGGTATATGACTACATCTCAATAAAACTGCTTTTAAATAAATAAATATGTGAGAAGAGCCAGAAACAGCAGCTATGTATAGCAGGGGAAGCATCAAGAGATTGAGAGGTGATGAATTTTTTGTCTGTTTTTTTTGTTTAATGTTACTATTATTGAAATAATGAAAATGCTCTAATAATGACTGAAATGATGAATGCACAACTATGTGATTATGCCAAATACCACTGATTGTACACTTTGGATGAATTGTATGCTTTAGTAATATGCATCAATAAAATTGTTTTGTTAAAAAAACATAGAGAAGCCTCCTTTTGAAAAGGACTGAGTATTCTCACTTACAAAATGCTTCCTCTTTTCAGAGATGGCAACATATTCTATCACATCTGATTCCTGAAAACTCTCCTATTAAGCAGCAGGGGAGATGTTATATAATTCCCACTTTACATATAAAGAAAGTGATGTTTGGACAGTTCATCTAAGGTCATAGTGGCAGACACAGATACAGTAGCCTTAAAATAATGTCCAGAAAAACTACGATGTGAACAGGTACTAAGTCAATCTTTTCATTTTTTAACCTCATTAAATAAATGAATAAATAAATAAATAAAACCAATAAAAGTATACTTGAGTAGGGCAACACTGATGGGAAACAAAATTTGGGGATTCTGTGCAGCTTTGGTCAATTCAGGGGCTAATAGAAATAAATTTGACAGATATTTAGAATTTCCAAGTTGGATATTTTTCCTTCATTTAGTAAGTATTATGAAGAATGTAAAAACACAAATATATAGCTAACACTTAACTGTATGTCCTCTAAAAATCGATAAAAAAACTAATTAAATCTGTCTATATTTGTTAAGAATTCATTCAACAGGAAAAGGAATTATTCAGTCTTATGGGTCCAATCAGTAATATATTAGTTATTTCATTCAAGAAATAGTTCAGGTGCTTACTATTGCTGGCGAAGTCAGGGAAACACCTAGTAGTCATCTCCCAGCACTTGCCTAACCCTGCCTCACCTCATTTTCTATTGGGTGCAGATGTTTCAGTGTTTTCTCATTCTGCAGCACAGGGGAGATATAAGGTTTAATGAAAAGCCCTGCCCATACCTTAAACCTGGAAACTAGAAAAAAGCAAATTATTTGTTGTGCCTGAGCGTTTTGCCATGATGTGCCATAGAGCAATTTGCTTTACAACTATACTGGTTTTCAGGCACGAACGCATTTAATGTTCCTCAGGAGACTCTGAGATACAGTGGAGATTCAGAACAATTCCTTTATGGGGTGTTCGAGTTCTTCAGTTCAAGTTTGCAAGTATCATCCGGGAACTTGATTAAAATGTAGCATTCTGGTTTTTCTAGATGTTAAATAGATTTCAATAATCTGTCATCTTAAGAAGCAAGTCCAGATCCTTCTATTTCAGGTGGGTGAACCAAATCACACATTGAGAAAATTTCCCTAGGACCAGAAATGAATGCAAAATTGAGACTATAAAACGATTAGGTACTTCCACTTCAGGCCGTAAGAGACTATCTGGGACTGGACCTACTTTCTCACTATATACAACTACTTAACTGGGCAAAATAAATGAAACACTATTTTTAGACATTGGTAACAGGGATTACATGATTGTTCCCTTAGAAAATGAACAAGAGGAGCCCTTTATTTACCCTGGCTTTCTGTCTAAAGGTACATTCTGAACCACGGTGCAGGTAGTGAAGTCCCAAGGAAAGCTTGGAAGTCTGACCTCATTGAGAGACAGAGATTGGATCCAACAAGAGCAAGGCAGCTGAAATTTGTGGCTAATTTACCAGAAAGGAGGAAAACTACAGAGAAAAAGCACCAGGAATCTACATGAGGTCTCATTACGTTTTTGGCTTAATAAAAATGTTCTTAGGGAGAAACTTCATAACACTGATTTTTTTTAAAAAAATTGCAAAGGAATTATAATCCAAAGACTTTCCAGACTTCACAGTTTGTCTAGAGACATTAAAGTTCCCACTACCTGGGCCAGAAGATCTCATTGCACACTCATGATATTCAGTACTGAACCTAGAAAAATCATGCTTATGTAATAAGGTTAAACTAGCCCTAATGAGTAAAATCTATGCTAGCAACACCTTAACAAGCCCTAAAACAAGTCTTGAAAAGAATAAAAAGTAAATTAACTTCTTGCCAAACTCCAACACTCCTTAGAGGAAGACAACAAAAACAAACATTGAAGAACATAAAATTCTTAATGTCTGACATCTAAACAAAATATACAAAACATGAGAGAAGCAACAAATGTGATCTGTAACTTAAAGTAATTTTTTTCAATAAATCACAAAAAATGAATGTGTAATGGCATAAAAGAAATTATATTTGAAGCCTCATTATCCTGCCAGGTATGGTCATAAGCTTTCCTTTGAGCAACTATTCCAGTTAGCACTGCCCTGGGCATAACACTATCAGAACCTGTACCTCCACATACTTTGGATGATAGGAATCATCCTTAGCTTCTCCAAATGGTCTCTGCCAGTTTTCTTCTAAATGGCCATGGGTGTTTCTTCTCTGAATGGCCCTTGCCCTTTTGTGCCACATAATGTACAATCAAGGCCTGTATCTCCATATTGCTGTCCTTTCATGCATTCTAGGCCATATGGCTATCTGTGTTTGTCCCTCTTCAACTGAAGAACCTCCACATAACATCCAAAACTGAGTGGCATAGAGGATTTATAAGACAATGGATTAAAATTGACATTTTATATAAACAGAAATATATATATATATATTCAAATAGTTAAAGGAAAACAGGAACATAATGAGAGAAATGAAAGACAAAAAGATTTTTAAAACTACCCAAATGGAACTTTTAGAAGTGAAAAATACAATATTGTAAATCAGAAATTCTCTGGATGGGATTAATAACAGATGTGAAACTACAGAATAAAAGATGACTGAATATGAGCACATGACAATAACAACTACCCAAATCAAAGAACAGAAAGAATACACTGAACAGAAAAATGAATGGAATTTCAGTGACCTGTGAGTTAAAAAGTTGTCTAATATACATATTGGACTTCTTGAAGAAAAAGAGAGAGATACAGGGGCATAAAAAGCTGTTTGTAAATATCATAGGTAAATTTTTCAAATGTGATTACAACTATAAAATCACAAATGTAAAAAATTAATAAATCCTAAGCTAGAGGCACACAAAAAACACAAAACCAAGTCACAGTACAATCAAATTGCTCAAACCTATGATAAAGCAAAAACCAGAAAAAGCACCCTGCAAAAATGGCACACTACCTACAGAAAATCAAAGAAAAGAATATCTGCAGATATTTCAGAAACCATGCAAGCTACAAGACAATGAAATGACATCTTCAAAGTGCTGAAAACAAAACAAAATAAAGCAAAAATAAAAATGATTAATCTAGAATTTTATTGGTAGATTCAATTTGCTAAGGATTTTTTGCATCTGTGCTCATGAGGAATATTGGTCTATAATTTATTTTTTGTAATACCTTTGCCAAGTTTTAATAAAAAGACTATGATGCGAGTCTCATAAAACAAGAAAATGTTTCTCCCTGTTTTATTTTAAAAAATATTTGAGTGGAATTATTTCTTCCTTAGGTGTTGGATAGATTTCACCAGTGGACCTGGAAATTTCTTTACAGAAAAGTCATAAAGCTATAATAATCAAGTTGTTGTGATATTGGCAAAAAGATAAAGATAGTTATAAATAGAAGGTCCCACCCTATCCAAAACCCACAGGTGGTCCCAAATGATAAGCACACCATTCCCCCTGCCCACTCCCTCCAGTCCCTTTACTTTTTCATAAGTGTTTGTTTAAACTAACCAGTCCTTGACTCCCATGGGACATCTATTAACCTCCACCCCTGAACCTCAAGAAAGGCCCAAGCCCACAGGTCCCTCTAGCTTTGCTTGTGTACTACCCACCTGCTGGTTGAACCAACAAAGCCAGTGATCCCTCAAGGCACCCTAGGACCTATGAGTATCAGATGACCTTTTCTCATGAATGATGGCCTTGGTTTCCCTTGGTGTCACACCTGATGTCTACTTGGAATCAAATTTAAAATCCAATTTAGTCACTTCATAAGATCAATTTCCACACAATCTTGCACATGTGACTTTTGCATTTAGTTTTCACTATGAAATTCACTATAGAA
This sequence comes from Chaetophractus vellerosus, assembly GCA_004027955.1. NCBI lineage: Eukaryota > Metazoa > Chordata > Mammalia > Cingulata > Chlamyphoridae > Chaetophractus > Chaetophractus vellerosus. Next base: position 2,326 of record PVKH010044746.1, on the reverse strand, counting down.
ATATAAGATTAACTCAATGAAATCTTAAAATAAAGCTCAACATGACTGAAATTATTCAAGTATTTTAAATTTGAGATTTTATTTGAGATTTTGAATATCTAAACCATTCCACCTTCTAGTTCTTGATGAGATTTAAGTTTATAACTTTTTCTTCATTTCTCTCTTCTCCCTTAGAGATCACATTAATCACTTAGAGAATTACACACACATGCATGCACACACACATATATGTATGTAAATTTTAAACAGTAGATACTTTTTTATGCTTTTGAGATAAATTTTAATTGGTCATGTCATGTTTTCTTTTAATAAATGGATGGATTTTACTTCATAGTATTTTTTTGGATTTCATATATGTGAATGAAAGTAATATTTTTCTATAGAACTTTTTTAGTCATTCCTGGTTTTGATACAGATTCATTCTAGTCTTGATAAATAAGTTTAGTCATCATTTTCCATACTTTGCAATTTAACTTACACAGTAATTATTTAATTCTTACATGTTTGATAAAACTGGCTTTTAAAACCATTTTTACTAGGTACCTTTTAGTGAAGAGAGAAGTGGGAGTTAGTTATATCTTTATTATTTTTATTTGTTTTGTGGTTACTGGTTCAATCAGTATTTTTATCTTTTAATGAGTTTTGTTAATTTACCTTTGTCCAGAAAATTATGCATTTAATCCAAAGTTTCAAGAATAGCTCTCAAGTAGAAATTTAACATAGGTGTTAACCTATGATTTTTTTCAAATCTCCTTTTTGTGTATGATTATTTCCACATTTTGTTTCTAATTTGGTTACTTTATTCTTTATCCTTGCATCTGAATTGATGGTATTTGCCAAAATGTACGTCTTTTACTTGGTCTTATAAAATTTTACTTACAAAAAGCTTTTCGACGGTAAATATGGCTTTTGATATAGATTATTTTATATTTTGTTGACATTTTCCCATACTTTGCCTAGTAGATCTTGATTTTTGAAAGCAGATCTTGCCATTTGAAAATAATGTATATTTTCTCTTTGTAGAGTATAAAGTTTTTTCTCTTTCTCTGTTGAAATTGTTATTCAGATTTCTTTATGGTTTTGTATGTCATGTTTTGTTTTTGTCTGCCTGTTCTATTGTCCTATCACAGGTATTTGTTAAGGAATCCTATTATTCACTTGGATTTGTCAATTTCTTCTACTCTTGATGGTTTTTGTGTCATACATTTAAAAGCTGTATTGTTAGGAAAATGAAGCCTCAAGACTTCTATCTTCCTGGAAGTGTTCATTTCACCACCATAAAATATTTCCCTTTGTCCCTTTTTACTTTGCAAACCTAAAGTCTATTATTTTTTACTAGTAATATTATTACACCCACTTCCTTTTGTTTAGCATTTGCTTAGTCTATAGTTTTCCATTTCTGTAGTGTTTTAGTTTGCCAAAGGGCTGCCAATGCAAAGTACCAGAAATGGGTTGACTTTTATAAATGGGATTTGTGGTAAAAGCTTACCATTCCAAGGCAGTGAAAAGTCCAAACCTAGGCATCATCAGAGATACTTTCTCACCAAAGTCAACTGTCACGTGGTGAAGATGGCCACCGATCTCTGCTGAGGTCTCCGCCCAGGTCTCCGCCTTCCTCTCCAGAATCTAGTCTTTTGGAGCACAGCTCCCAGAGCTCAGCAGTCAGTTATCAGTCTTCTTGAGCTGCTCCATGGGCCAGCCTCTTGGGGGCTTAGTGCCTAAGCAAACCTCTAGTCCACTTTCAAGTAATCTAATTGAAGGCCCCACAAACGAATTTAAGGCAAAGGGTATTATACCCACAAGAATAGGTTCGTTTAAAAACATAATTTCTCTTTGTGGGGTTCATAAAATAATTTTAAACTGTCACACACATTTTCAAATTTCCTCTATAATTTGATTTTAGCTATGATGCTTGCAAGAAGAATATAACTGGATTAAAAAATTATACATAAAAGTTTCCGTGTTTGAATGTTTAAATTACATTTAATGTGATTATTTTTTAAAAGCTTGATCTTATATTTATATTATGTGTTATGTACATGTCATATTCCCAAGTTTGTTTTTTTCTTTTTTTTAAAGTAAACTTTAGGGGCCAGCTGTAGCCCAGTGGATAAGGCACCGGTATACCACATGGGAGGCCCCGGGTTCAGTTCCTGGGGGCCTCTCCGAGCGGGGCAGACCGCCTTGAGGGGGCAAGCCACCGTGGGTGGGGCAGAGCCGCCACAGGCAGGGCAGAGCCACCACAGGCAAGGCAAGTCACCCACGAGCAGAACGGAGCTGCCCGCGAGCAGAGCAGAGTCGCCCACCAGCGGGGCAAGCCGCCCGC
>PVKH010044745.1:0-10574 GCA_004027955.1 Chaetophractus vellerosus | reverse complement strand
CCCTCTGTGATGAATAGTTTCCATTTGTCCCTCCAGATTTCCACTCTTTTCTACCTGGCTCTCTGCCCCAGGAAGCTGACTTGTTTGAATAACATCAACAGGGCTCCTGTACCCTATGGCTTCTGGTTGGATTTAGTCAATGCAGCGCCACAGCAGAAGATCCAAAGGATGGAGGAGGGTAAGGTCAGGATATTTGTTCCCCTGACTCCCTGCCTGCAAGGTTTCCTCTGGTTGGCTGTCACTTGAATGAACGAAGGTCCCTGCCACTCTCAGAATAGGCCTGCTCTACATGATGGTGCCCTTTTATGTTCTGGTAGCATCTTCCTCCTTTTGTCCCCTCAGATGTGACAGTGGTGAAAATTCTATTGCTTCTATTACTTGAGGTTCCCCTGCACCAGCTGTACCTTTGTAATCAGTCCTCCTTGTAGATAAATCCTTAAATTACCAGGTTTGATTCCTTTTGTGACCAAGATTAATAAACCCCCATCAAGTACAAGAGCAAGCAGGGATCCTCATTACATAGTTCCAGCACTGGAAAAAGGAAGAGGAGGCAAGGAAATAATAATAACAGTAGCTAATATTTATTGAGTGCTTACTGTGTGCCAGGCACTGTGAAGTGAAAAACAAATCTGGAGTTGGTAAAGAGATACTTTATTTGAAAGGATTATTGCAAGCAGGGATGGGGTGGGGTAGAGAAGACTGTTATTGCAATAGTAGGAGGGGGACTATTGCAAAATAGAGAACATTCTGACCATAAGATCTGCAGGTATCTCAAGGGTTAGGCATAAGCGTTTTTCTTTTACAGGGAGGAATAACCAAGACTAGAAAGAACCTGGTGTGGGAACATGAGGTGAAAGGGTGATGTGACTTGATGGGAAAGTAGATCAGAGAATGTTTTACCTTGAGGCCAGCCTGTTCTACAGGAGGGGCAGTTAAAGCAGAATTGTATGCTGGTCAAGCTGAGAGTGAGCCAAAGTTCAGGGGCCTGAGGGGAGAGGTTAACAAGCTTTTTGATGCCATTGATCAGTAGGAACATAACAGTTCAGCTAATCATTTATGAAGAGTCTGTGCCTGGCCTTGCCATAGGTAAACAGGGGAGGCATCAACGAGTCTTATCTAAATCATCTGGAGAAGGGTGGTTCTTTGCGGTAAGCTTATTTCTGGAACACAAAAGGTGTGAAGGGATTTCTTTATCTTTCCCTGTTTTCCAGAATCACAGAATCAGATAAAATTCAAGGTTATCGGCACTAATCTAAGGGTTTTACATGCATTACCTTATTTAATCCTCAACACATCTCCTGTATCAGTAAAGTATAGCAGGGAGTGCTAATAAAACAAACTTTGGACAAGTTACTTCAGTTTCTCCTCCATAAAAGGGGATTAATAATAGCTCTGACCTCATAGAGTTGCGAAGGTTACAAAAGTTAATACTGAAAATGCTTACAAGAGCTCCTGGCACGTAGTAGTGGGGGTTCAATAAATGTTAGCTATTATTACTATTGTTAAACCCATTTTTCAAGTGAGGGTACTGAAGGACTGGGAAATTAAATAATTAACCCAAGTAAGTAAAGATCAAAATGCAGCCAGATTGTGTATCCGCTCTCCCCTACTACACACCACTCAGCAAGTGGGTGGGGAAAAAAAAAAGATAAACTGAAAGAAATGTTTAAACAAAGCTGTGATAAGTTTTCTGGAGTTATTGCCCCCAATTCAAGAAAAAAGAGGAAGGAATTGAATCACTTTCTCATTTTTCTCTAACCTGAGGGATTGAGGCAGTGGCAAAAAGAAGACATCCTTATCTCCTAGAATTATGCAATGGGGCAGCAGCCAAGGGTCCTCACTTCTCTCCCAAGTTTATCAAGCCCTGCAGCATCCACCCATTCTGTTACAGCTGGTCATTATTTCTAGGTGGGACAAGGCTGTAAAACTGCAAAACTGCTGTATGGAGCAGATGTGGCTCAATCTGTTGAGCTTCCACCTCCCAAATGGGAGGTCCCTGATTAGGTTCCTGAGCCTCCTGAAATAAACAAAAATGGACAACAAGTAAAATAAACAAAAAACCAACTCAGGGAAGCCAATGTGGCTCAGTGGTTGAATGCTGGCTTCCCACATATGAGGTCCTGAGTTCAATCCCTGGCCCCCAGTACCTCAAAAAAAAGAAAATGTTGTTGTTTGTTCTCTGCTAAACCCATTAAAACTCCCTAAAGATGTTATTGTTATTATCACTATAACGATGTTAATCTTTACTTAGTGTTTCTTCCCTCTTGAGCTATCTTATTTTCTAGGGGGAAATCCCTAATCACCTCCTCCAGAATTTGACTGACTTCTGCAAAAGCTAGAAACCAACAATTGTCACTTGATTGGATGTTAATTTAAAAAAAGGGAATTATTGATACTGAGCAAATGCAGGTTCTTTCTCCCTACACACTCTAAAGACCAATTTCTGAGATACAGGGGTTTCAAAGGAGAAAGAGTATTTGTTAGTGCAAGCAAAGGCACACAGTGGCCTAATGGCCCAAAACTGCTTCCTGGATCTGCAGAAAGTCTAATATTTTATGACATCAGAATTCTATTGAGTAATTGGGGTGGAGTTGGCGCAGGTTTCTTCATTAACAAGTACTAAGGAGCTAAACAGGATGGGGGGTAGGCACTAAACCAGGGTGAGGCACAAGGTTCTGGGATAGGAGACTACAGAGCAGGTCAGTTACAAGGCTTTTCATATGGATACTGAACAGAGGATGGTGGAATTGTTACTGTCACAATAGTAAGCATTCACATAGATGAGGCTAAGTCTAGAGTAACCATAAAGAGGGGAGAGACCTGTGTAGAATAACCATCACAATAGCAGGTCTAGGCTGAATCTAGCCAGTTTCAGGAATTTTATATATTAACCTTTGGCTCTTTTATAATATAAAGGCATCTATATAATGATTTTTTTAATCACAATTATTTGTTAATTCTTAACCCTTGGTTATATTATTACTAATTTTTTAGGCCTATTTAGCGGTATAGCTAGTTTATTTGGTATCTAGAGTCAACTTTTAAAAAAAAATATTTTTAATTGCAGGATTTTTTTTAGAGCAGTTTTAGGATTACAGAAAAATCATACATAAAGTACAAAATTCCCATATACCTGCCTCCCTCAGAAACACTGGATTCCCTAACTATTAACATTTTGTATTACTGTGGTACATTTGTTACAGTTAATGAACCAATATTATTATAATTATATTATTAAAGTCCATAGTTTATATTAGGGTTCACTCTTCGTGTTGTGCAGTTCTTTTATCTTTATTTTAAATTTTTTCATTGTGCTAATATGAATAAAATATAAAACTTTCCATTTTAATGACTTTCACGTCTAAAATTCAGTGGTGTTAATTACATTCACCACATTGTGCTTCCATCACCACCATCCATTACCAAAACTTTATCACCCCAAACAGAAACTCTGTACCAATTAATCAGTAACTCCCCATTCCAGACCCCCACCCTTGTACCTAGTAAACTATATTCTAATTTTTGACTCTATGAATTTCCAGATTCTAATTATTATATATCACTCAGATCATACAATATTTGTCCTTTTTAAAAATCAATTTTATTGATATATATTAATAAAATATACAATCCATCCAAAGTGTACAGTCAGTGGTATTTGGTATAGTTACATAGTTGTATGTTCATCACTTCAATCATTATTAGAGCATTTTCATTATTCTAATAAAAATAATAATTTTGTGTCTGGATTGTTTCATTCACCATGTTGTCTTCAAGGTCCATCCATATTGTAGCATGTGTTACACCTTCATTTCTTTTAAGATTCATTTTTGTTTTTCATTTTTAAAATGTCTGAAACTGGGGTTTTTTGATCCACTATTTAAAATTCAAATACCAGGCAAGAAAAAAATAACACATGTAAATGAAAAAACAATAGTCTTCAGGAAGCCAATTCTTCCATGTTGAGAATTATAGTCTATCATTCTGGAATCTTGGTTCAGAAGATCTAACCACAAAGACAGGCCTAATGAAACCTAAACAAATTGGGTTTACACTGTGGGAAGTTAAGTGATAAAAATCTTGCAACTTTGCTCAGCGTTAAACAAAGGGATAGAGAATTTCCTGGCATCTCTAGAGAAGCATGATTTGGAAATGTTTTCTTATTAATCTGCACAACCCTATTATTTCTATCAACCCTAAAGTAGTGATTTTTAAAAAATAAAGTGATTTTGTTTGAGATAATTCCCTAAAAAAAATTGATGCTCAAAAAAATGTATGTGGTGCCTCACTTCTGCAGCACAGATGTTAAAATTGGAACTATATAGAGATTAGCATGGCCCCCGTGCAAGGATGACATGAAAATTCATGAAGCATTCCATATTTTATGCATGATTGTTATATAAATCCACAACTTCTCTGATAAAACAAAATAAATTAAAAAATATTAGTGTGTATTTATGTCATGTATGTTCTCCTCCCAATATATCAGAATACAGGCTGGCTACATACAGAGTTTCTTGGTACAGAAAAAAAAAAGCAATTTTAAAGAATTCTCTAGAGAAGCAGATGTGGTGCAACCAGTTGGGCATCCTCCTACCACATGGGGGGGGGGGGGTCCCAGGTTCAGGTTCCAGTGCCTCCTAAAGAAGACAAGCAGACACCTGCACCCACCTCAATGAGAGCTAGATGCCCACACCTGCCGCAACAAGAGCTAGATGCCGCACCTCACCACAACGAGCAGACACCTAAATGAGCAGATGCCACAGGTCAGCAGATGCTGCAGCCTGCAGGGAGCGGGTGTGGCTCAGGCCATTGGGCATTCCCCTCCCATATGGGAGGTCCTGGGTTCAGTTCCCAGTGCCACCTGGAGAAGGTCAGCAAACAACGAGCAGACAGACAAAGAGAACCATCTATGGGGGTGGGGTGGGGGGATAAATTTTTAAAATTAAGTAAAATAAATATTTTATAAAAAAAAGAATTATCTAAGTTATCAGAGTGTCGAAAGATTTTGCTTTCATAAGGTTGAAATTATGTTACAGCAGAATTTTTTTTTTTTTTATTGTTCAGTTATATCAGAGATATCATACTCAGCTTGGGATACCACATTTGCAAAGCAAGGTTAATAAAGAAGTGAAGCAGGTTAGATAGGGAATCAAAAGACAGATCTGGAAACTGGCAGAAAAATCACCGCCATTAGCACATGTTCTTGAATACCCCCAAGATGGCTGCTGGAAGACTTTCATGAGATTCTCCCATTCAGAACGAGATTTCCTCCAGAAGCCAGGAGAAACCCCACATATTTTCCAGGGACCTTATCATTGGGCCCTCCTGGGGGATTGATGGGTGGAGGAATCAATCAAAACAGCAGACAGCTAGAACTCCTCCCATGCCATTAGCAAAGGGGCGGAGTAATTAATGGTTCAAAAAGCAAGTGCAAAGACCTTTTGCTCTCTCTTGTCTTTTGACCCCTGTTCTTGCCTTCTCTGCCCTGCTCTCACCATGCCCCCCACCCCACATGGATCAACATGCAAATAAAACCTGGGCATTTATAATCTATAATGGGCAATTGTCATCTGTAAATCAGCCCGCTTTATCACTCTTCAGCCTCCTCCTCTCTCTGGGACCCATGATCTGTTATTTTCTCCCATTTCTCTTCCCTCTCTACCTTAATAAATTACTGACCTAATCAACCCAACGTGCTCTTCAAATTCATTTTTTGCAGTGTAGTCAAGAACCTAGACAAAATCCAGTAACAGAAGAGTATATCTAGAGAAGGGTTCATCAGAGTGAGTGCCCAGAAAATGAGACTCAAGGTCAAATAACATTAGAAAATCCTGAATACAATTCATTCCTCATAGCACCTCACAATGCAATTAGCCTACTAAAGGCTCTGAGATATCCTGAAGAATAGACACTTCTTTCATTTAAATTAGCACTGTTTTCCAAATGTATTTTTTCTTTTTTCTTAACAGCAATGATTAGCCTGCTCAACCAGATTTGGATAAACAGAACTTTGGGAAACACTAATCTAGAGAGTAACCAGGGTGCTGATGGTGTCTGAGAAATGAAAGAACCAGGGCTAGGGAAAGAATATGGAGCTTGGACCTAGACAGACCTGTTAATCCCAGCTCAGCCATTTAGAAGTTGTATGACCTTCCTCATCTGTAAAACTGGCTTAATAACACTGACCTCATTATGTTTTTGTGAAGATTAGCAATAGTGTACACAACACATTTGGCCCAGGGTCTGGTTCATAGTGGGCAAAGAAAATGTTATGCACATCTCCTTATTATTATTGCTAATTACTTTACCAGGTTAAAAGAAAGCTGGAGGCAAGAGGAAGGTTATTATTTGGAAAGCTTTTCATATAGAAGAGAGAACAGACTGTCATAAGCCAGTCCAGGTGGCAGAAAAGGTAGCAATGGGCAGAAGTTGTAAGAATGAATATTCTACCATAGAATAAAGAACTTTATAATATTGAGCAGGGAAGGAGTGGAAAAGTTGCCTGATGAAACACTGGGCACCTTTAAATGTCTGGAAAATCATAAAGTAAGAATATTGCAAATCACACTCATGTAGAAGATCCCTTCTGTAGCAGTTTGGCATTGTTTATGAATTCCAAGAATAGATATTGGATTGTGTTTGTAAACTGTTCCTCTGGGCATATTTGATTATATTAAATTCAGAGGTTTCACTTTTATTTGATTGAATAATGATTAAGGCTTTGATTGGGCTACATCAGTAGGATGACAGAGAAAACTACACAGCAGAGGAATTAGTTGGAGTTTTTGGATGTTACAGTCCCAGGAAGTAATACACAGAAAAAGAACTCAGAGAAATAGAGACAGCTACATAGACATGGCAGAGGCCTTAGGAAGAGAGAGAGTTACTGATAGTCTACAACTGACCTTGTGGAGAGAACAGAGCAGTTGAGCCTGAAGAGGAATGAGCCCCAGGAGAGACAAGACTCATCCCAGCCTACAGCTGATATTGGAAGAAGCTGGGACCACAGAACCTTAAAAAGAAGTGGAAGGCTAAACCCTTGCAGATGTCAGCAGCCATCTTGCTCCAACATGTGGCAACAGACTTTGGTGAAGGAAGTAACTTATGCTTACTGGTAACTGTAAGCTTCTACCCCAAATAAATACCCTTTATAAAACCCAACAGATTTCTTGTATTTTACATCAGCACTCCTTTGGCTGACTAAATCATCTTCCAAATCCGGGATTTTATGATTCTAATTTCATATAGGTAACTCCTCTCCACCCATACCACACTCCATAGGCTTAACGCTTATAAAACTGAGGAATTCTAGTACTGAACGTTTATCCTTAGAGCCCTCAACTGCTTCCCAAGTTGAGGAAGAGGAAAATATTTACTGATCATGCTTACCAATTACAAAGATATGGTGAGTGTATTAGTCAGCCAAAAGGGGTGCTGATGCAAAGTAGCAGAAATCTGTTGGCTTTTATAAAGGGTATTTATTTGGGGTGGAAACTTACAGTTACAAGGTCCTAAAGAGTCCAACTCAAAGTTAGTTCCTCACCAAACTCTGTTGCCATGTGTTGAAGCATGATGACTGGTAATATCTGCAAGGGTTCAACTTTCCTCTTCCTCTTAAATCTCCATGGGCCCAGCTTCTTCCAATCTCAGCTGTAGGCTAGAGGGCTCCTTTCTTTCTGGCTTCAGCTGCTCTGGTCTCTTCATATGGTCAGCTGTAAACTACTTCCCTGTTCTTGATTGAGCAGCCTTTTTATAAAGCCCACCAAGGGGGTGGGGACTCAACTCTGCATGCCATAATGACATGGTTGAATCAAAACCCTAATCTTGATTTAATAAAGTAACAGTGAAACCTCTGAATTTAATACAACCAAAGGGGTATCATGCCCAGGGGAACAGACCAGTTTACAAATGTAATCAATATCTCTTTTTGGAATTCATAAATATCAAACTGCCACAATGAGTCAGTCTAATCATTCATTTCTTCTGCTGAAAAATGTTCAGAAGTGTACCTTGAGCTACTTAACTTCTCTCTTCCTGGCCACTTTCCTTCCACTCCCCTTAGACCTTATACTCAAGGACCACTTATTCCAAGTGCCATACTTCCACCTGTGATTCTCTGTAGCATTCTCGAGGGCACTTTTATCTCCCCCCAACTTTGTCACCTAATCACACATACAGCTTTTCATAGGTAATTTTCTCTGTTACTTTTACTTAAAATCATCAAGAAGATGTAACCGAGAAATGGCTTGTACCTACTAACCTTCTTATATACAGAAGAATATTGAACTGTAACCGAGATGCCTTCCCTTGTAATTTCCAAGAAATAGATAATCTTGTGACTTTGTGCCTACCTACTTATATTTTTTGTAACTTAGTAGTCTTATGATCCTGCTTACAACTCCTCGTGTTTATTAATGAGGAAAACTGAGTCATCCCCGACAGTTTTTGTTTTTCTTCTTCTAGATAAAGCCAGTTTCAGTCAGACTTGGCCCTCCAGACATGCACAGTAATACCGAGCTTTAGCCTATAGTAACCTATACCTCATTATAAACTAACAGTCATGCCCATCGAAATGTCAAGGCTGCCATTTTTGTACATGCATCCTATTACTAAGCATGTAACCTGCCTGTGCATGCTCAACCAAAATTCCACACTGGATTCTGTCACTTCAGACCACTGTAGTCATTATCATAATCACACCTTTTACCAGAATACTGTAAGACCCTCAGAGTCTTTCCAGTTCAGGGAGACAGATCTGAGGCTTGCCTGTAATAAAACACTTTCTCTCTTTGAAACCCTAGAGTCACAGATTGGCTTTTGTGTGCATCAGGCAGTGAACCCAGATCGGTAACAAAGACAGAATCATATATTAAAAATAGAATAAAAATGGTAAGACTCAGTTGAAAAATATGAAGACTGAAAGAGGATGTGACTACAATACTTGTGATCATTAAGGGTTGAAGAGAGCAGAGAAGCATTCATCAGGTTCCAGATTATTAAATAAGTCATGTCTCACTGAGTTTAAAGTAGTTTTAGTATTAAAAAATTCTCAGGATAACTTTATGTGTAGATGGATAGATGACTGTGCTGGTTATCTTCTACTTCTTCCCATCACCATCCCCAGGTCCATTCTCTGCCCTTTCCAGGAGGCTGACCTCTATGGACTGCCTCAATGGATTGCTTTACTCTCTGGCTTCCAGTTGGATTTGGTGATGGAGAGCACTGGCAGGGGTTCAGAGAAAGGAAGGAGAGTGTTGTTTGACTCTCATTCCCCTGCTCCCTCACTATGGGGGTCACAGAGGTTGAATGCTGGCCCTGAGCAAAGATCACAGGCTCTGGTAAGATGGCATCGTCCACATAGCCCTCTCTCCAGGTTCCAGGAGTCCCCTTGCCAAGAAGGGTGGTAACAAAACTCTGCAGACCTCTTTTTTTAAAAAATATATTCCATGGGTAGATGTGCTTTATTTCAAACGTCTGCAGAAATATGACAATGTGGAAAAATTACAGGTTTCTCAACATTAGTATTTGGTCCTGCCCTTCAGTTTGTCTCTGAATTCAGTTGACTGACACTTTATTAGCAGTAGCTCCCCATCAATAATCATTTTTACCATGTACAGAATCTGAAATCTTTGGGTGGCACATCTCATTTCTCTGGAAATCTTTTAAATTGCTTCCAGTTGTAATAAGGCAAAGTTTTTATCTGCTCACATTCACTCCATTGGAGGCACAAATGTTGCTCAAATCTCTTGTTTAAATTTGCAAACATGTGAAATACAAGTACAGAACAATGTTAAAACACATATAAAAAGTATAATCTCTGTATGCTCTAATAACCTCGGTTTTTAGTTTTTTTCATTAAAGAATTATTTCTATTATCTCTCTACAATGAGTTATACAAAACTCCAAAGTATATAGATTCAGGAGCTGGTGTAGCTCAAGTGTTTGAGAGCTGGCATACCACATAAGGGGCCCCGGGTTCAATCCCTGGCATCGGTACCTAATATATATATAGCACCATTAAGATGAGAAATTGTATGTGTATATATGTTACCAAAATAAAAATGAAATATTTACCTATAGATAGATAGACACAGATAGACAGTTATAGATAGTTATTGATTGCTTCCAAAGATTCTTTTTCTTTGAGATGGGGCCTAGGAATTGCATTTTAAGTAAGGTTCACCAGAGAATTCTGATATAGATCACATCCATTAGGTATCTGTGGCTGTATAACAAATTACCCCAAATTTTGCAACTTAAAACAACAAACATTTCTTATCTCACACAGTTTCTGAGGGTTAAGAATTTGGAAGTGGTTTAGCTAGATAGTACTGCCTCAGGGTCTCACAGGAGGTTGTAGTTAAGCTGCCAGCAGAGACTGCAGTCCTCTCAAGGCTTAACTAGGGCTGGAGAATTTGACTTCCAAGTTTACTCACGGGGTGGCTGGAAGGTTTCAATTCCTCACTGGCTGTTGGCCAGAGGCTTCAGTTCCCTGCCATGTAGGCCTCTCCATAGGGCTGCTCACAACCTAACAGTGTACCCACCAGAAGTGAGTGACCTGAGAGAGAGAG
>PVKH010044744.1:0-10574 GCA_004027955.1 Chaetophractus vellerosus | reverse complement strand
CAGCTGGGCCCCCATTCCAATCAGGATCACCTTATCACCTCTTAACCAGGTGGGCTCGGTTATGTAGCATGTACTCGGGATGGATCAGCCCTGGACATGCATGCCTAGAATCTTTTCTTTGTACCAGTCCTTGGGTTCTTAGATTTGAAGAATTTCCTAGGGAAAGAGCAACATATTCTCTAGAACGCAATAAAGTACAGCTCCATTTTGGGCTCAAATCCCTGTAAGTCATATCTCATACCTCCTAGTCTGAAGATTTCTTCCTTCAGCTCCTTGGCACACCACCCTAAAGGCAGTATAGTCCTTCTCCTCCCTTTCTCCTGCAGCCAGAACTTGACACTTGGATCTTTTCTAGTCTTACTCCCACCCTTCGGTTCTCAATTCTGTGTTTGTCATTTGAGCCATATCTCCACTCCCAGGAATAGCCTTTTAGACACACAGTGTGGTCTAGACTTCCATTTCTCTGGGGAAGTGGGAGAGTCACTCTGTGACACTGCTGATACCTGCCTTTGTCTTCAGTTTCCTCATTCCCACGTCCCATGTCTTCGGTTTCCTCATTCCCATGTCCCACCCCACTGCCCCAACCAGGGTCCTGCAGCCTGTCAGCCTCCCTCCCCAAAGTGGACGGACAAGCACAGGTGCATCGTCACACAGTTCTAGGGAAGGTGCCTTTTGAAGATAGCAGCATATACACACTGACACCAAGCTAGACTCAACAGGCGTCGGGGTGTCACGCAAAGAACGTTGGATAGCCAAAGCCTACAGAAGGACATACAGGCACAAATGCAGCTCCAGCTGGTCTGGTACCTCCACCATTGTTCCCATCTGGGTTCCCAAATCTAAATTTCACTGGAAAATGTCCAAATGAATATATCTAATTTGATCCCTTCTGCAGGACAGTCTTGTTCTGACTCTGCCCTGGGGTAAAGTGTAGGTTAGGCCTGGAAAATGGTCTGGCTCTCCAGGATGCTGAAACAGTGACTTCAGGGTGTCCTGGCAGTATTGGTCCCCTCAAGGATGAGCTCCTCACAGAAGGTTCTGAAGTAAACCTGACTTTGGTACAACCCCAGAGTGCTTCCCCAACCCTCACCTCCTTCACTCATCAGCTTGGGAAGGACTCCACAAGCCTCTGGAGACTTTCAGTCATATCCTTGGACTCCTTCCCTTCCTTACCTCCCTATTTCTGCTTCTATAACCTTCCCCAAATCTGCTCACTGGCTAAACTGTTGTGTCCTGTGGCTGAGCCCACGTTGGGCAGGTAAAAGGCGCCTCGTTTCCTGTGATTCCAGGCCCAGCCAGGTAACCTGGTGCAGGTAGCTAGGAGCCTAGGCGGCACTGTTCCTTTGTCCCCTCAGCTCATCTTCACGCCCACGGCCACCGTCGCTACTGTGCAGCCTGAGCTCGGCACTGGCTCCCCCGCCCGGCCCCCCACCCCCGCCCAGGTGAGGATTCCATGCTTGTGGGAGGGCAGGGGGGTGGGCACCCCTGCAGAGGGGTGTTGATCCTGGGGATGGGCACAAGCCTGGAGGAGCTTGAAATTTTTGGAAAGGTTGGGATCTTCTAGGAAAGGAGGTGGGAGACAGGATATCCCAGGCTTCCTCCTTAATTCCTATAGAGGCCTCAGCCCCTCTTGACTCTGTTTTTTTCCCTCAAACATAGGTTAGGAGTCAGAGAGCAGCAGGCTGAGGCAAGCTGGTTGCCAAATAGGTGGTCAGTGCTACCTTTTGCACCTTACACTCTCCCCAGTATAATTTATTTTGTTGTTGTTGCCTTTTAAGTGGAAAATTCTGCTCTAATTACAAATACTAGTACCACAAGGCATCGGGAAAAATGGGGTGGAAGAGGGAGCAAAGATGTTTCTGGGTTCCTACCTTGTACTAGGAGCACATAAATTTTATTGTGGCTGTCAAGATTCCATGGGCAGCTGGAGAGAGGAACGCCCTCCCTCTCCCATCTCCCCCATCCCCATCTACAGAATGGGGTCTGGGAATGGGGAGGGTATTTATTGGTGGCAAGATTACCAGATTTGTCAGGTTCGAGTCTGGCATAACCTCCATGGGTCCAGCAGGGGGCACCAGGGACCAGGTTGAGTAAGCATGCTGCTCTGTCTTGGAAAGGCCTGCTGTTAACTTTATTCCAAGGGCAAGATAGTCCTTTGCCTGGTCAATTAACTTTCACTTTTGCCCTGGCCTTTTCCAGTGTGGGAAGCCCCATGCCCGCTGTATCTGGGAATTATTTCTGAGTAGAATGCATCTGCTTTTGATTGTTTGGGGGAGGAAGGGATGAAATGTAAGGGAGAGAAAGCCTGGCCTGCCTTCTCCTGCTGGCCCCCAACCACAGCGATAATCCCTTCTCAGAATTCAGTTTCTTCTGCTAATGGATCCAATCACCAGCAATCTTTTCTTGCCTCTTTTAGAAACTCTACCTGTTCCTGGTTCCTCTTTCAACCCCGAATTTATTCTCTCTCTTTCTCTCTGATTTTGTAACCACTATCCTGTTCAGCCATTCCCGGATCCATCCCTGACTCCTTCCCTCTCTTAGTTGTATGTTGGCATTGCTCTGACCCACAATCTCCGGACTCCCATAGACCCCTCTTTTTCAGGTACAGAACTTGACTCTCCGAACACAGCAGACACCAGCTGCAGCAGCCTCGGGCCCCACCCCCACTCAGCCTGTACTGCCCAGCTTGGCCCTGAAACCCACACCAGGCAGTGGCCAGCCTCTGCCTACCCCATCGCAGGGCAGAAATACTGCTCAGGCTTCTCCTGCAGGTGCCAAGCCTGGCATAACTGACAGTGTGATGGAGCCACTCAAGAAAGGAGATGGTAACAACAGTGTGCCAGGGAGCATGGAGTGCCGGACTGGACTCAGCCGCATGGTCCCAGCTGTGGCTCCCCACCCATTCATTGCACCAGGTAAGGCTCCAGGAGGGAAGAATTTTATCGCAGAAAACTCAGGAGGACTACGGGGGCTGGGAGGAAACTTCCAAACTTTGCTTTGTCCCTCATGGACATGCTAAGATACCAGCCATGTCTCTTTCCCCTCTCCCAATCTTAAGATAATTACTAGCTCCTGCTTTTGTCTCACGCTTCTAGCTTTAAAGAAGGAAGCTGTGTAAGTTGGGAGAAATGAGTCTTTCTTCACGACGGACACAGTGGTGAATCTTGGCATATACGACCATTGGGCTTACACAGTGGTGAATCTTGGCATATACGACCATTGGGCTTAACCTTGAGTGAGTGAGGGGCTGGCAGTGGGACTATTTTGAATTTCTTTAGGAGTCAAGGAAAAGGACAGGGAGGGACTAGCCAGAAACATGTTAGAACCACGCTGGGAGATGGAGAAGTGGGCAGTTTATTTTCTCATCATTCAGCTGTCATTTGCAGAATATTTGCCAGATACTTTGCCAATTCTGGGTAGGCAGAGATAAATAAGACTTGGACCCTGCCCTCCAAGGAGGGCACAGTCTAGTGGGGGAGACAGACACATGCAATGCAATATAGTGTGATTATTGCTGTAATACATGTAAGCTCTGGGTGCTGTAGGAGCATAGAGGAGCTATCTAGGTTTGGGGAGCAGAGCCAAGAAAGCCTTGCCAGTAGAGGTGACACTTGAGAATAAATCTAGCAGATTAAGAAAATATGTAGCAGTTACTTGTGAGGCAAGTTCTGTGAGGAAGATCAATCAGTACTCCCTGGGGCTAGACTCACTTCCCTGCCTGCTAACATTCTCCCAGGTGCTTATTATAGGCACTCTTTAATGAGAAAGTCTTCCAGAAATCTCAGAAGCCAGACTTAGTCTGGAGAACAAGACCAAGCTGTTATAGCACCGAAATACAGTGGTGGACCACGTGGCTTTACATTAACAAGAGAAGCACCATGGTCATCCCCTAAATGGTCAAAAGATGGTTCCTTACCTAAACTAGTGTGCATTTGAAAGGAGGGAGCCAGATAGGTGAGCAAATCCATTCAATTTCATGAGTTCTATTATAGGAGTAAAGTCTGAGGTGCAGTGTGGGCACAGATCAACTCAATTTCAGGTGGCCTGGGCCAGTGATGATGTCACACAGAGGAAATGGTGCATGAGTCTTGAAGCCTGAGTAGTTTTCCCAGCAGACAAAATGGGGAAAGGTATTCCAGACAGAAAGAGGGAAACATAAGTGGAGAGAATTATGGCAGTGAGTTGGTAGGAAACTGAGTTAAAGTCCTTTATTTATCTTTTTTGTGGTTTCACAACTTAACCCAGGGACAAAGGGTCCTTCGTGATCAAGCTGAGGAAGGCATGTCCCTACAGAGGCCTTCCTGCCCTCTGGCTCCAGGTCCTTATTCATCCTTGTCTGGCATCGATTTCTCCAGAGATTAGTCCAGTTTCTTCCTTTTATGGAAAAAGAAACTGAGTCTCAGAAGGGTAAAAACTGCGGGACCTTACAATGAGTTGAGGGCAATTTGGACTAGAGCAAGTATCCTAACTTAGCATTTCTACTACCTTCTCATTCAACCTGCAAACCCTAAAGCAACTTCAGGTCCTCGGGATTTCCTGAGAATTCCTGAGAACCCCATTCCTGCCCAGTCCAAAATGTAATCTCTCTTTAAATCTAAGCCAGCCTCCACCCCCCACTCCCATTCTAAAGACCCTTCAAGAGAAAAAGAAGTTCTCAGGTTCTTCCTAAGGCAACTCCAGAGGTCTCAAGAAAACTGGACAGAAAGGGGACCGGTGCTTAGGGAGTGTCCCCTGTGTGCTAGATAATATGCCAGGTGTTTTTATGTATACTACCTCTTTTAGTCTTCACAAAAACCCTGTAAGGTCTGTGTTATTATCTATTTTACAGATGAGAAAACTGAAGCTTCAGTGAGGTTCCCCAAGAACTTACATATGTTAACTGTATCTGTCACTCAAGGTCACATAAGTAGTAAGTGACAGGACTGTGATTCAGTTCCATGTCTGGTCTGTCTGAATCAAATCCTGTGTTTTTAATAATGATCAAGCCATCCTGCCCCTTCTCAGTTCTTACAGTAATTTGGGGCTTCCTAGGCCTTTCCTGCTCCTGACCCAAAGCTCAAAGAAGCTGGGGTTCTAAGATAGTTTGGGGGATTGCAGAGTTTAGGAGGGCTTTTTTCCCTTGGGGCTGGTAAGCTGGAAGCCAGTGAGCTACAGGCTTGAGGTCCAGAGGCCTAGGTGTGGCCTGGGGCTAACAGTATGTTGGCTATAAGGCAGTATAGAGAGCAGTGGCTCCCCAGAACTTTCTATAGAGCAGCTGTGAGCTGCAGTACTACAAAGACCCTCTCTGCAGAGACACAACTCAGTAGGTTTTGCATTGTTCCTGCCTCCCACGGTCCCCTCCTATTCTTCCTTTCTTCTCCTACCCTCTTTCTCTGTAAACCCTGTGATTCCACTCCCCCAACCCCACCTCCCAAATGGAAGGCAGCTGGGAGAGATTCAGACATGGCATATCCTCTCAGGGCTTCTGGAACAACAACAACAAAAAAAGGCTGAAATAGTCCTTATGACCTGATGTGGGGTTGGGGTTGGGCAGTTGGAGACCAGGCTGGAGCAGCACCTGTCCTGGGCTCCACAGTTCCCCTGGCAGAGACAACTTCTGTCCTCCTAGCCAACCAACCCACTGTGCATGAACTGAGGGATCAGGAAGCTGGGGAGGAGCGTGCATGTGTGCGCATGTCTGTGTGTGCTCATGTGTGCGCCTGTGTGTGAGACACAGAGAGCATTTTTTGTTTGTTATTGGAGCTTTTTTGAGCTGGCTGGCTGGCTGGCTGCCCCCAGGGAAAGTAACCAGTGGAGACTTGTTGGGGGTGGGGTGCGGGGGTGTTGTACAACAGAGAGGAATGTATTCTCCTGGGAGCTGTTTCCTCCCAGAGCAGGCAAACCCTCTAGTCCCAGCTGGGGCTGCTCCCACTGACAGCTGTTTGGAGGCAAAGCCCCTCCCCGTGGCAAGCTCCCTGCTGTTCCTGCTCCTGTCACCTTGGCAACCAGCTTCTTTAGGCCCCACAAATAGAAAAAGTCCCTTATGCCCTGAAAAAGGGTGAGGGAGAGGTGGAGGAGGGGAGTCAGGGTGGAGAAGAGAGCCCAAGAGGTTGGGTCTGGGAAGGGAAGCAAAAGACCTGGCTTTGCCTTTCTTAGTGATGTGAGGACTGAGCAAGGAGGACAGAAGAGGGGCAGGCAGCAAGGGTCCCATGGGCCTCCAGGGAAGGAGGTTTTGTTCTTGGGGTCCTCATTCTAATGGATAAACTCTGGGCCTTGAGGGCACACTCAGACCAAAGGTGAGAAGAAATTTGCTGACCAAGAGAGAGATGCTGTGATAAAGGAAACTGGCAGGTCTTTGAGAACTCGGGGCCCTTTTCACACAATTGTGCCTCCAGATGCCAAGTCTTTGTTCTGCCTTAGGTCGCCACTAAGGAGAGAGAATTCTCTGTTGGGAAGTCCTGCTATATAGCTTTGTGTTATTAGGAGGTGCTTTTGTGTCAGAAAGCCGTGATTTCTGTATGTGGTAGGCTGGACAGTGTAATGATTGCTGATTCTAGGATACCTGGGTACCATATTTCCCTCCCAAAGCAGCTGCCAAACTGTTGGATAGACATAATTTTACTTGGAGAGTCCAAGAAAAATAAACATGTAGATGGACCTGTTATCTAACTGGAAATCTAAACCATGAAGGGTCATTTCAGCCATCCACTATAGGACCAAATTTATATTAAGAATCTCTTCCTTTTATTTGGGAAAAAAAATCCAGAGTATACAAGTTGCCAGTGGAGGGATTTTATAATTAATTAGCATCCCTCAGCATGCACACTTTCCTGGCTGCTGCTGGCTAATAATAATAATACCACTTAATGAATAACCATGTTCCAGGTACTATTCTATATGCTTTACCTACATATCTCATTTGATCCTAAAAATGATTATGCCATTTCACAAATGAGGAAGATATGGTTCGGAAAGAATAATTTATCATTGTCCTCAAATTGTTTTTCTCTGTCTCTTTAATTGTTCAGTTCAGCTAAAACTAATATTCATTGAGCACCCATTATGAGCACTATGGGAGCTACAGAGATGAACAAGAGTTTAAATTCTAGTAGGTATTGAGGAAATTTGAGTTGTGCCTTGAAAAATAAGCTTCAAGAATGGAATAGAAGTAGGAGGGGGAAACATATCATCTCAACTGGCCCTGGGAAGCATCTAAGCCCAGAGTGGCCATTTGTGCATGTCACCATCTGTGGGTGTAGGTGGGCCCTGATTTTCTTTTTCTTTTTCCTTTGCCCCACTACCATTAGCTGTGAGATTCCCAAAAGACTCAGTCCTCTGCCCCTTGTTTTTTACTCCAACACTCACTCCCTAGAGGAGCTTATCTTGTCATCTCATCATACTCTTCAGATGCCTAATACCTGCCTGCAGATGACTTCTCAATATGCTTCCATCTCTGTCCTCATCCCCTCTTCCCATAGATTTCCAGCTGTCTATAGGATATTCCTGTTTGGATATCACCCTGCCTACATACAATTTTTAAAAATCTGGGGCAGAATTCATAAAACAGAAAACATGAACTCTTCCTCTATGGAAAGGTCCCCTTTCCCAGTTTGCTGACCCCTGTCCACATTTGTAAGGTATCCTGTACCCTGGGCTCACAATCTCAAGATGTATTTTGACTTTTGCTTTCCTTCACCTCAAAGACAGTGAGTGAGCTATGGTAGGAAAAGTATGGGCTTCGGGGTTAGACCTGGTTTCAGATCTCAGTTACACCACTTATTAGTTTTATGACCATGACCAAATTACTTAATCTCTGTAAGCCTCAATTTCCTCATCTATAAAACAGATGATTATATTTACCATACATATGAAGATGAATGTGATGGCCCATGAAAGTGACCAGCACAGAGTAGGCTCATGAAAGATACCGGTCCGGTCCCTTTCCTTCCTAATTCCCATCCCAGCACCGCCCAGCTTCCCACCAGTTATCATCAGATTCCCATGACACTTCCTCTGCATTGGCTTCCTGCCTTTGCTCAAGGCCTGCTGACTAAATGGCTTAACTGATCGCCAGGACATCTTACACATAGCTGCTTGAATCATTTTCCTCGAAGACTGTGCTATTTTTTTCTTGTTTGGAAACCTTCACTGTCTTTATTTCCCGCTTTATCCATTGGAATGCCTGACTTATAGTAGGGGTGTAATAAGGAGCATAATAATGACTTCTGATTGACTGACTGTCTGTCTCTCTGTCAGTCCTTCAAGAACCTCCCCACACGGCCTATTGAACCAGTCTCATTTCTTATTGCTTCCTCACAGAGACCCTCTGTTACAGCCAAGTAAATATACTATCTCTTCTCCCCCGCTCCCAGCACTTTGCAACTTATTTGACCTGTCACATACCTTTTATCTTCCCCACCTGCTGACATTATGCTCCCTTTTCATTGTTCATCCCTCCAAGGTTACCTCCAGAGTTCTCCAGTCTCCAACTAACATCCCTAGGCTTCCTGTATTAATTTGCTGACTCGTGCTATTCATTCATCCATCAACATTTTTTTTAATGCAAAGGCACCATGCCTCAACTGTCAAGTGAGTTGTGCCTTAAGTTTTTCCTTAACCTCCTGCATGGTAGAAGTCACTTGGAACTACTCTGTTCTTGCTTGTAAAATGTTAACACTTTTTTTTATTGCCTCTTAGTTTGTTAGGAATAAGAGAGATTCAAATTATAAAATGCTTTGATAAGTTCTAAGTAACATACCAATATTGGGTAGTATTTTAAGAAGAGCTACAATTTGTTGAGCACCTACTAAGTGCCAGGTATTGAACACAGGCAGTGGACCTCTGTGTAGTTTTAACATAGTATTTCATTTAATACCAACAACTACCGTATGTAATATGTATCCCCATTTAGAGAAGAGGAAATCAGGATTCAGAGAGGTTAAGCAATTTGTTTAAGATTGCACAGACTGGAGGTGGCAAACCCAAGATTCAAACCCAGGCCTGTCTAGTTCTAAAACCCATGCCTTTAGCCACTTAGGCTGTACTACCATCCCTCTGCTAAGAGCAGGATAGAGACAGAGATGCAGGTACCAGTTTCTTTTTTAATGCTCCAAGCTACTTAGTAAGGACTTCTGCACACAGAGGGTATTTGATCTTTTTGTCAGATGACTGCAGAGCAGTCCTAAAGACATTAGAGCAGAGATAGACCACCACAGAGTGCCCCTGCAGTTGACAACCCTGTTTTTATTATTTAAGTTTCCTCCTACAGGGAAATGTTCCTTAGCTCTGCTTTCCTTCTCAAACTCATCCTAATGCTCAACCAAGAGAGAATGGATCATAGAAAATTCATGTTGCTATTGCTTTAGGCTATCATGTCTGTTTATTTGTATGTCTGGGCTCTGACCTCTAGAATCAGCTCCAACCTCAGTTACTGTCCAAGGCCTGGTCACGTGAGACATATTGGGACATAAGCAGCTTCTTGAAGATGCTAGCATAATTTAGACCCAACCTAAAATTGTATCCCCTTCTGGCTCCTCTCCTGTAGACACCCTGGGCTTCAGCTATGCAGAATGCTCCTAGTTCCCTGAAAGCACCGTGCTATTAATGCACAATGACTCTAAATCTCCCCATGTGCTGTTCTTTTTGTCATCTTCCTAACTCTGAGTCATGTTAAACACTTACCTCCTCTGGGAAGCCTTCTCTGCTCTCCTTCCCCAAGCTGAATCCCCATTTCTGTGTTCTTATTCTGTGTTTATCTCCTATGGTAACATTTATCAGATCGTGCTGAAAGTATCTGTTTACCATCTATCTCCATTACTAGACTGTAATCTATTCTACAGAAGAAACTGTTTTAGCCAACACCAAGCTAGTACTTGGTCTGTAGTAGGTGCTTAGTAAAGTTTGTTGAGGGAATGAATAGTTGGAAGTTTATCTTCACTTAGCTTTCTGAATCTCGAAAAGTATTAGTAAAAAATAGTTATACTATTCCTCTCCCACAGGTATTCTTCTCCCTCCTGCCCTCCTTGCCCCCTCCCTCCAGGCCAGATAACACCAAATTCTAGTCAGTTAAAGTAGATGCCTAGAAAAATAAGTGGATAAGGAGGTCTGCAACCTATGACTGAGATGTTTGCAGTTCCCATATACTTTGGAGCAAGAGTTCTAGCATTTCTGGGATAATGAGCTCTTTTCCTCCATACCTGAAGCCTTGAGTTCAATAAACTCCATTATTGATAAGTTCTGGCATTGGAAGAAGTGGAAGGGGTCCTGCCAGGGATCTCCCTCACAGTCAGTCCTGCTGCCCCAGGGACCTTCATCCTCTTGTTACTTACAACCAGCTGGTTGTTTGGAAGCAGTGAAATTAGTCTCTTCAGATTCTAAGGAGGCAAGTCAAGTTTAGAGCACCAGATGGGCAGAGGAGCATTGCCTGAATGCTCTCCTTTTAGCTAGGCCCTAATTTGCAAGAGACCTTAGGCCTGCTTCTCCCCTGCTCTGTAACAAAAAAAGCTGACCAGGGCCTTGCAAAGCTTTGATTACGGTCCCATTGAACTAATCCCTTGTGTTTCTTAGAAGCAGTGAACTTTCTAGTAGCAGGGGGA
>PVKH010044743.1:0-10578 GCA_004027955.1 Chaetophractus vellerosus | reverse complement strand
GAGGGAGGATGGCTTTCTCAATTAAGAGTAGGCTACCTAAAGGAATTCAGTCTTGGATAATTAAAAGGACAAGTGATCCTGATATATGGATGACAGCTGACCAGTGGCTGTAAGCCCTTCGTAGTCAAACATATGGAAACCTTACTAAATGCTGTGAGGACATGCAAATGGCCTAGGATTTATGCAGGTTGTGCAGTCCCGGCTCCATTTCCCTAACAGCTAAACGCTACGTAAATTACCAGCCTCCACTTTTTGCCTCCGCTTGGGCTAGTCACAGCCTTCTTAAATTGATGGATTCAAATCAGGCCCACTTACATACAGGCATCCCACATAAAGGACACTATCAGGTAAAATATTTTCTTCATTTTAAACTCTGTCCTACACCTAGAAATGTATGCTGTCCTGGGTGGAGGAGACATGGAAAACTACAAAGGCAGAAATGTACAAGTCAGAGTTATTCTTAAATTATTTAAGACTGAGATACAAGACAAAGTTGAATGCCTTTTTAAATAATAGATTCAAAGTGTGTATACAGGGCAAAGGCAGGGTATACACTCTTTGGGAAAAAAAACTAATGATTTGCTACATACAAAGCAAACCATTTCACCATCTGAAAAAGAAATGAAAATGTATTTTCATTGTCACATCATCTTTCTTTCCACAAAAAAGCACAACGGAGTCATTTAATCCACGATAAGGATGTGAATTAAAGCCACCATTTTTTCAATACACAGCACAGCAATTTAATTTGCAAGCTAACAGCCAGGAACCACACTAGGTTCTACATCACACACAGAATCAACTTCCGGGTTGAAACAACCACCTAAGACGTTTTTAAAAGCACATATCGAGATTCTCTCCTCTTACTTCATAATAATTCTAGCAGTATTCCCACTGATAATCCCTCTATAGTTCAAGCAGTGAGATTAAAAACTGCCACTTACCTTTTTCCAACAAAGTATCACCAGAGTGCTTTAGGGTTTCAAAGAGAGAAAACAATTTGCTGTCATGAAGACTTCATCACCAATTCTATTACTTTATAGAAACACACATAAAAAGACGTACAGGGAATGCTGAGAACATTATACCCCTGGAATACTCTGGTCTGTCATCTCCAACAATGAATTAGAAACTGAAGCTTTTATCTTCCTTGCTAAAGGTCAGCCTACATATGTACAATCTGCTCATGTCAGATCATTCTTACCTAAGAGTCATTTCCAAACTTGGACAGATTAGAAATGCACAGTCTCATGCAAAATGCAAATTCTCATGCAAAATGCCCACAGTAGCATTAAAATAATTGTAGACCATCTCTATATCCACTAAAAGCCTCCAACAAAAAAAAAAAAAAAAAAAAAAAAAAAGAGAGAGAGAGAAAAAGAAAGAAAAATTTTTATCTCCATAGTATCTGCCAAAACTAAGGCTGGGTATGAGAGAGCTCCCTTCCTCCGAAGGGCTGAAGTAGAACTGGGGAAGTTCTAATGCTCCTTTACATCAGAAAACGCTGTCTCTTTCCATGACTATTTAAAAGCTGGCCAATGTAACACAACATCTGATTATATTTTTAAATGAATTTACCTTCCTTAAAATTTCTGGAACCACATTCTGACAGATTGCAATCCTCTTTCTATAGATGATGCCTGTTGATACATCTGGAAAAAGAAAAATTTCACACTCAAAAAATTAATTAAGGGAATTTATTCTTGTCAATGACAACAAAATTTTCAATGCCAATCTCAATTTTCTACATGCAGAATTCCTAGAGAAAATGTTTAACTCAAAACTCATTTCCTTTGACCACCTTTCTAAGCCAAATCACTCCAAGTATACTTCTCTGCAACCAAGGAATAACAGTAAACAGCTACTCATACTGCACATTCTAAAGCCAAGGAAAAAAGAATCACAAATTATTACTGCTCTGGACTATTAATGTCAGTGCTCCAATGACAAAGTAGTCAATGGCCATGGCACCTCCTACAAAACTCCAAGAAAGAGAATGTTTTAACAAAAAGATCTGATCTGAGTATGCTACCTTCTGCACAAATCATATTCTCAAGCACAGGCTACAAAATTCAAGCCTATAGTTAATTACACTAGCCATACTTTTCTCTTCCCATAGGGGAGTAGATCCTCTGTGGCTAGGACCATTCTGTTTTGGAAGGAAGTCTCTGTTATAGCACCAGGGGTATAAAAGACACACAATAAATATGAGTTAAGAAAAAGAAAGACTGAGGCAGAAAAAAAGATCAACTTTAAATACTATCATTTGCTCTATGAATGACTGTGACTCAGTCACACTACTGCAGGTTTCTCAAGGCTCTGGCTATCATAGTCTTGATTCCCCGATGCAAACACCCTGACTCCTCAGAAGCTGGTGATAGTGTGATAAATTGGTTCATCTCCTCTTCCCATTGGCACTCCCTTTGGTCACCTCATCCAATGTTTGCAGTACACATACTTAAAAGAGCCTAGCTACTCTTGAAGGCAAAGATGCCCCTGCTGATAGTAGAAACCACTTTGAAACATGCACATTGTTCTCTCATTTGATCTTTACAACAACCTAAAGGCAAGATTATTATTATTTTCTCAGTTGACAGATGAAGTAACAACCTTTGGGGGGCTGGGTCATTTAGCTAGCAATGCTATCAAGACTTTTAAATCAGGTTTGCACAATGCCAAATACAATTTTCTCCCACACTGAGTGTGAATACATGAGAAAATAAGTTTTAAAATATAAATTGACTCAAGCAAAAAGTTTTATGTTTACCCGACACAGAGAGGGTATCAGAGTCCCACAACAAACAAGTAGCATTTCATGCTTTCAGAAGACTAAAGAGCAAGTTAGACCAGGGCCTGGGAGTCTCCAAGGTCTGTACATTGATTGTGTGCATTGTTATAACTTCCTGCACTATCCTGTTCTCAGACTCAAACACTACCAGTGAAGATGCTTCTACTGGAGATGGAGATGACAGAGGACAATGGCGACTCCTACACTCTAGTCAGTAAATTTTTTCTGTAAAAGACCAGATGGGAGGGAGGGGGGAGTTAAAAATGGATAAACATCAAATAAATAAATAAATCTTTAAGACCAGATGGTAAATAGGTTTTGTGGACCATACCACCTCTATTTCAACTACTCAGCTCTGCTGAGTAAAAAGCACCCATAAACACTGTGTAAATAAATGGGTATGGCTGTGTTCCAATAAAACTTTATTTATAAAAACAGGCTGCAAAAGCCATAGTTTGCTGGCACCTACTCTAGTAAACACTGAACCACATTGTAAAGCACAGTTAGGATTCCATAAGCTATATATCAATATCACTTTTATCACTTTATGGTCACATCTCATATGCACTATTAATCACATCTAGTTTGCCTTCCATAAAATGATGTATAAATGTAATATATATAGACATGTGTCCTTGGACAAGTTATTTAACCTCTCTGTACCTCAGTTCCCTCATTCATTAAATGGGAACAATACTAATACTTACCCCATAAATTGTGAAAATTAAATGAGTTAATAAAAGAGTGCCAAGCAAACATTAAGTACTCAAAAAAAATGTTAGCTCTTACAATTATAAGTAGCTCAGTGTTGTCATCAATTATGAATTAGAAAGTGACAGGGGCATATTAGGCAGGCCTTCAACTGCTATAAATGCTGGGTGATCTCAGTGCTAGACTTTTCTATCAGTCATATCAAATATGGAAATACACCTGTTTAAAACACAACAGACCACACAAAAATAAAACACGTAAACACACACACATCTTCACAAAATAAGCATCACTTAATGATCATCATTGAACTGAGGACATATTTGGGAAACTCACCTCTTTTTTCCTCCACGATTTTTACAGAGACGACATTTTTATCCATGGGGTTGGGGTACTAAATAAAAACACATAAAGAAGAATTACCATTTGTCTTTTACCAAAGGGAATCTATTAGTAATAACCACAGCTAACTGCAGAACCAATAAATATTTTCCAAGCAACCTGTAAGTAAAGAACAGTTTTCAATCAAGTGTCTTAATTTTACTATTCAGCTAAAATAAGTGAGCTGCTATTGTCAACTGGACATGTATAAAATCTAGGGAAAACCTTCTTTATATTCAACCTTGCTCTGGATAGGGAGAGGGATGAGATTAAGATGATTAATTAATAAAAATACTATTAATATTGAGCGAGATTAACATAAATTGAGAGGGTTCTTCCTGTCAGTGCTGTGCTAAATGCTTTACTTGCACTATCTCATTGAAATCTCCAAATAGCCCCTCTCCTGAGACTGGGATTTTGGGGGGATTAAATCATGTTTTTAATCTTAATCCATGTTCCTCTGAGTGTGAACCCATTTGTAAATAGGACCTTTTGTAGATGTTATTATTAGTAAAGATGTGGCCAAATTAAATCAGCCTGGGTCTTAATCTATATTCTGGAGGACTTATAAAAAGAGGAAATTCAGATGCAGTCCAAGAAGCCAGAAGTCAGAGAAAGCCACAGGAGCAGACTAAGGACATCACCATGTGACAGGGGTAGAGATGCAAGCCAAGACCCCAAGGACTGAGGCACCCCAAGGACTGAGGCATGCAGCACCAGAATGCTACAGACTTCAGGGAGAAAGTACGGCCCTGCCAAGGCCTTCAATCTGGACTTCTAGCCTCCAAAACCTGAGACAATAAATTCCAGTTAAGCCAAGCCTTATGTTATTTATCACAGCAGTCCTGGTAAACCAGACAGTTATGTGATACCATTATCCACATTTTACAGAAATGGAAACTAAATGAAGACCGGAGAGTTTAGGGTCATGTAGTTAATTAAGTGGCAGAGACAGGAAATTAAGCCAGGCCTCTCTGATGCACAGTGAATTCCTTCATTCCTATCCTACCAATGTCAGGTGGCTGCGTGAGCATCACAGGGTAGTCACAGAAGTATACTATTTCAGGTACATAGTAGGCGCTCAAAAAATATTGAATTTGTTGATTTAAATTCCCCTGAAAGACAAATTGGATATGACAAGGCTGATAAAAGCTACAATTTTTTTGTCACAGGCAATTTACATACATTATCTCAGTTTAATTCTTAAATTCATTCCATGAGGTATGTGTTGTTTTTTCCATTTCGTATATGAGAAGTGAGGCTCAGATAAATTAAGTAATTTGCTCAAAATTGCTTAGCTAATGAGCAATGAGACTGCAATTTACCCCCAGATACTTTCTGCCTGCCTCCAAAGCCTGCCCATAAAACCTACCCACAAATCACCTCAGAGCTACTCTAATTCAATACTTTCTACTTCTCAGGTGTGAAAAGAGAGATTAGAAAGCGAAAGTGACTTGCCCAAGGCCTAGGACAAGGACCTGCTGAGGCTCCTTGGGGTCTTTTCCCCAACATGTGCTGCTTCATCATCTGATAAAACCTGAAAATAAAATTATAGTGAAGTATTTTCCAGAATATCCTAAGGTGCTAAGAAGAGGCAAGGGCAGTGGGCAGGCTGGGCAGGGGGGAGGAGAAGAGAAGAGGGGACTTAAGCCTTAAACTTTAAGTCCCCTGAAATGCTGAGTGTGGGACTTCCCTACCCCCTCAGCCCGAGCACCCACATTTACACAGGGATGTGTGAGTGTGTGGGTGTGTAAGAGACCAACTGGTGTTCAGGGAAAAGCCATCACTTTCATCCACTCTTGAAGATATCTGTGGCCCCAAAAGACACTAGATTAAAACGTGAGCCTCTATGAGGGCAGGAATATTATCCATTTCAGTAACCCTGGCTCTCCTCCACCTTGCACAGTGTCTGCTACATAGCAGGCACTCAGTAAATATTTGCTGAAGAAACAAAGAACGACTTGGAAGATAAACCTTGCTGACCTCAGAGCTCAGTTTGGAAGATCAACTTCACTTCATTCAGGGACCAATCTGTGAAGACAGCAGTCGGCTAAGCCCTTAGCAGCCGCAGCAGCACATCATGCCCCCTGTGGGTGAGCACTGATATTCGCACTTGTGTTCTGGCAACCACCATTTTGGTAAGTAATCAAAAACATGTTTTGTGGGTTTCTGCTTATATTCATTCACTCATTCATTCATTCATTCTTCTCTAGAAGAAATGCCCAAAAATACAATGACTGCTTTCTTGAAGTTCAGCCCTACAAAGATACATGCCCATTACGGAGAGTCGGGTTTAGATGTTCTGCTGCTCAATAGAGGGGCCCTGCGCTTACAAAGCACGCCGTGCAGCTATGTGCGACTCACACGGTCCGCTGAATCATGCACAAGTGTGTGCGAATTACAACTTTCACGCTAAGGTCAAATTAGAGTATTTTCTTAACTGCAATTCAAGTTTTTTTCATTTTCTATCTATAAATACATCCTGACTGAGTAATATAAATACAGTCTAAGGTGATGAAAGATTATTAAACTCTGAAAGAAGGTGGAAAAAGAATCACCAGAGAAGCACAGTGATAAAAGTTTTCAAGTTCTAATTACTTCACTAAGTTATCAGTGAAATTCTTAAAGAGTATAAACACAAATATTTTACATTCTTACATAACTTTAATAATTGCTTATTAGGCCAAAGGATATTAATTTAAATAACAGTAAAAGCTCTCTACTTATTCTTCATTTAAGTTTTTTGAGTACCTGCCACGTTCCAGACACTGAGGATATGGCAATGAACCAAAAAAAAAAAAAAAAAAAAAAAAAAAAAAAAAGGTCTAGGTGCTTATGAGTTTACCTGGGGGGCAGACAGTGTAAGATACTAAAGAGTTGCCCAATAGACAATGCTTGAAAATAACAAAGATGGAAATTTTATTAGCCAAACACAAGAAATCTTGAACTGTTCAAGTAAAATTGTTTGCAAGATACAAGTCATGCTACACAACAACTTTTGGAGCTAATTAGACATAAACCTCAAATTTCCATACAAGAATGAGTAAAGAAATTACTCTTTGGGGTTTATTTACAAGAGTTAGATACCATGACATGAAAGGCACATTATTTCTATTTTTATCTTTTAATTAAAGATTTACTGTACCGAGGCTCCCCCTACCTGACATTCCTTGAAATGATCTGATGCCATCTTGTGGTAACTTTCATAGTCATGATTTAACTCAGAAAATGCTATCTAAAGCCTGATAACAAAGGGTTAAGGGAGGGAAGGCAACTCAGAGAGGGTCACCATGGGGAACACCAACATGGGAAGGCAGGTAGCAGGTGGCCCAGTTTTTTCTTGACACTTTTTCAAACACAATGTGGATATGGAACTGATCAAGTTAGATCAGGATCAAATCCATCAAATACTTATTGAGCAGCTACTATATCCGTACAGGGTGCTATGTTAGACGTGGCCATGTGCATTACCTCATTTAGTCCTCTCTAAAACAAGAAAACTTATTAATATGTGTTACTATACAGAGTCTTCATGTCAAAAACATAATAGAGGAAAGCCTGCAGACTAACAGGGTCATGATGGGATTCTCCAGTCCCCATTCCACACAAGGACTCCCGGGAAACCAAAGATGACCCAGCTATCCACTGAGAGTCCTTGCCTTCTTTGAACCTGGCACAGAGGATCACAAACTTCAGTGTGCATAAGAATTTCTGCACAGGGCTGTGTATATACGCCACACATGCTATAATTTATGGGTGATTTAGGGATTTTCTCAAGATATATTTTTACTTCATTTTGCCCTTACTTATGATTTTTACTTTCTTCACACAATGTATAAACTAAACTAACTCCTCTCTCTTCTCCAAGATAGAAATCTATTGTAAATATCATTATATATGTTACATGTATGTAACAGTCTAGCAAGGTTACAGTGTTATATACCCTTGCTTTTATTTATTTTTTTAATATATTAAAAAAGTAAAAAGTCAAAGACTGCATAATACTGGGTAAAAAACAAAACACATATTAAAACAAACACCTAGCCATGGGAGGTGAGAAGCCAAGAATAGAGTCCACTTAATTAGAAGAATATATTTATGGGAGGAGTTTCATGAAGTTATGGCATTTATCTTATTTACTTATCTATGCACTTTCAGGAAGCCTACACTTAAGTTGTAAGGAGCTATTAAAATATCAGCTTTCCAAAAAGCTCAGAATTCAATGCCTGCCTTTTCTAATATGCCCCAAAAGAGGCCAATGTCCTCCAAAGGAGTCACTGTCTACCAACTTTCAAACGGGGTCATCTGAGAGAGCAAAGTGCAAGCAGGCATCTGAACTGACAGACTTGTTGGGATAGTCCTGTAAAGAACAGAAAGAGGATCTCAAATGAGCCTGGTATATTAACATATCTGTTAAAGGGAATATTTGCTACCAACGCTGCTTCTAAACAGGTCCATGCAAAGAGATGGGGCTGCTGAAAAGAGATTTGGTGTTGAGCTATGCAAAGAAATTACTGTGGGCTGTGTCCGACTCCTTTTATCAGTTACAGACAATAACCTGTCTCAGAAGAAGAGAAGAATTGATTTTATGCCAACATCAAATGAATCATCAATTAATCAAAATTTCAGTGATCAAGGACTGTGATGGTTAAGTTCATGTGTCAACTTGGTTAGGTCACGGTGTGCAGTTGTTTGGTCAAGCAAGCACTTGTTACTGTGAGGGTATTTGTAGATGGATCTAAATCATTAGTCAGTTGATGGCATCTTTAGCTGATTATATCTACAATCGAAAAAAGGAGATTGCCCAGGCAATGAGAGGAGTCTCCTCATCCAATCAGTTGGAGGTCTTAAAGCAAGAACTAAGGATCTCAGCAGTTAGAAAGAAGAATTTCTATCTCTACTTCAGCCAGCCAGCTTCTCCTGGGAAATTCACCTTCACCTTCATTGAGATTCCAACTTGCAGCCTGTCCTACGGAATTCAGACTTGCCAATCCCATGGTCACGTGAGCCAATTTCTACAATAAATCTCTTAATATTTACAAATTAATATAAAACGTACATATATATGTACAGATATAGATATATAGACAAATAGATCCTGTCAGTTCTGTTTCTCTGGAGAACCTGACTAATACAAGGACTATTTAGGTCGATAGATATTTTGAATGTCTGTTGGTTGGTCTTTCCAGTCAGCAGGATGATGAAATAGAAAGAACAAGGGACAAGGGAGCAAGAGATGCAGACTGTGGTGTCTGTGCAGCCAGGGAGGTGAAACACCAGATGATTCCCCAAAGGCCCCAGTGGCCCACACAGGCCATGATGCTAACAAAGGCCAATCAACCTCACATCACCTCACATCAGCTACTCGCTTTCAAAAATGTCCCAATAATCTGCGAGGGCATGATGAAGTTTAAAAGAAAAAAAAAGATAGTTTATAATTGTGACACAAAATAAAATGCCCTTATTTCAACATTAAATGTATGTACCCAACACATTTAAAGTTACAAAGTCTACAAAGTAACTGACCAGTACTCTCCAAAAGCTTCATGGTCCAGAAAAGCCTAAGAAAGACTGAGGAACTGCCCACATTGGAGGAGACAAAGAAGACATGACAACTAAATGCAAGGTGGGATATTGGACTGGATCCAGGACTGGATAAAGGATATTAGTGAACAACTAGCAAAATTTGAATAAGGTCTGTAGATTAGTTAACAGTGTTGTATCAATGTTAATTCTCTGGTTTTTAAAATTATACTATGGTTTAAGGAAGCTGTGAAATGGGAAATAGGAATTCTTTGCCTGTTTTGCAATGCTTTATAAGTGAAATTATTTCAAAATGGAAGTGAAAAAATGAAAACCAAAATTAAAGACAGAGTATTGAAAAACAGAATGAGTTTTGAATAAAAGAGACCTGAATTTAAAGATGTCCGTGAGAGTCTTGGACAAATTACTTTAATATCAGTTTGCCTTGGTTACTTCATTTGTAAAATGGGAATAAATACCTACCTTAGAGAGTTGTTACAGAAATTAAAGAAAATAACTTTTCCATAAAGTACAATACCTGACACCATGCAGGGACTCAATAAATGGTATCTGGTTTTGCTATTCAAGAATGAACCAACACTTTTGAAAATATAAAGTTTCAAGTTGCAGTAATTTACTGTGGTGTGGCATTAAGTATAGTGCTAGCATCCATTTGCAATCCAAACATATTTAAATAATGGTTAAAAATGATTAGAAGATTAATATTTCTGATTTTCCTACACTAGTAAAACCTCATAAACTCATAACTTCCCGATTCAAAATTGCATAAGACATTTCCCTCCATACAAGCTTCAGGGAAAGCACTGCATTAGGTCAGTAAGAATATTAGAAAGAATATTTACTTTTTAAAAAAGGCAAAAACTATTTCTAAATACTTCAAAAGCCCTCATAGATTTCTAATTAAAATGTGAACTTCACTCCACACTGTAAGTCTGCCATATGCCCCTGAGAAAGTGCTTCTCACAAAAGTTTAATATATTTCCCTCTATCTCCCTTGACGGTGAACTCCTAGGGGACAGGCTATGTTTTATTTATCTTCACATGTCCCAAGGGCAAAACGATGCACAGACTTATAATGAATGTTTATTAGTAGGCACATAGTGAATATCTGTTTAATGACTGGAGCTTTGATAGTTAAAAAAAATCTTTTATAC
>PVKH010044742.1:0-10574 GCA_004027955.1 Chaetophractus vellerosus | reverse complement strand
GTGCCGGGTGTGCCTGGCTTACCTGGTGGTGTTGGCAGGACTCCTGCTTCATTTGGTTGAGGAAAGAGCCTATCTGGGCCACTTTCTCCTGCTGGGCTGGAAATCAGAAGATGGAGGCCCGAGAGAACGTCTGATTTTAGGTTGGGGATCCAAAGGTCCTATTTCCCCTTCCTTTTTACACCTTTCACAGTTTGCCTTTAGTTGGTGACTCTTGTTTTATTTCTAAGGTGTATGGTTTCACTTAGCGAGGAGAGACAGGGAGAAATGAGTCTACGCCATCTTGTCCATACCCACGTGCTTTAGTATTCAGCTTTTATCTCCTTTCTGGATTTGTTTTTCCTTCCTTTGCTTGAAAATGTTTGAGAGTGATTTTGTAGACAGGCTGAATCTTCTCGGTCTTGGGTAGAGATGTATGGAGCTGCAGCATCTGGCCAGGACAAAAAGCCCAGTAGGCTGAATTTATTTTGCTGATGTGGGGTCAAGTCGTTATATTAATATAAAAACAAAAAGTTTCAGTCCACATGCACAAGGAATAAAACAAAAGGAGCTGCTGCCGGTTGTCACCGGCTCTGCCCCCTTTCTCTCTGCGCAGTGCGGCTGTGGCACATGGGTCCTCGGGTCTGAGCCCTGGGCACTGGATTCCTCAGTTTCAATCCCTTGACACAGCGCCCAGCAGCCTCAGTCAGGGGACTATCTCTGGATGATCTCTAGGTGATTCCTGTACTTTAGGTTCTGAAGAGGAATGGAAAAAGTGTGGCAAGCACTTTAAGATTAGTGGGAATTAGCAGAGAAGCTGATGAGATCTCTGCCTGACAGCCGTTTTTCCTTTAAATAAGGGCATGTACACTGCCTTCTGCTGGGAGAGATAAAACAGCAGCAAATGGCTCTTGTCAGGCAAGGTTTGCTCCATCTGTAAGCCTGATTCCATTATATCCTGAATTGGAAAGGAAATAATTTCATTCTCGCTCCTTGCCTTAGATCCCTTTTCTAATATGATGCTAAGAGCACAGTGACATAGAGATGTCTTGTTTGTCTTTGAGTCACAGAATGGCTTGGGTCCAACAAAGCAATTTTGGATCACGTTTGCATTTTACCCAGAATCAGAAGGCTGTGCTTACCTGTTCAGACACAAAAAGTCATTGGCCATCCCTGGATTTGCAGAAGTCCATAGATTTGCAGGCTTAAGGAAAGAATTTGGAACGTATTGATTCTGGCTATACTCAGCTAATGATGAAACAATTAATTCACGGTTAAACTCCTGTACTTTCTGTTTAATGTAAGACTAATATTTTCATTGGGTAAATAAAAATGAGTGTTGATATTAATGCACATCTGTATACATAATCAATTTATGTATTTAAAAATGAACATATGGTTGTTATGAAGAAATACTCATCATTAGATATTTCTGAGCTCTTTTAAGCACTGTTAGTACTATATTTTCAAAATCCTAACTCCTCGACATTTCTATGTTGGGGATCACGTGCCCTTCCTGCTGATGTGGGTGAGAGGAGCCACGTGACCTCGATTCCTGGTTTCACTGTTTACAAACTTCGGGTCTTGGGCAAGTTAACTCACCTCTAGTGCCTCAGTTTCCTTATATTTGAACCGGGCAAATGTTGTGAGTCCAAATGTAACAATATATGTGAAGCCCTTAGAGTGATATCTTGCTCGTAGCCAACATACAACTGATGTTAGCTTTTCTTGCCGTGCATGGTGAGTGTGATTATGAAATCTGCAGACTCCAGGTATCACCATGTGAATTAAAATAAAAACCACCTGGAAAAAAAAAACACCTGGCATTGTTATTCACCTCCAGAATCTTGAATATCCTGGACAAGTTAAAAAAATGCCCCATTACCCTGTCCGAATTAACAGTGCCTTGCTTAGCTTGTTGTCGTCCATGCTTCCCATACCCTCCCTTTCTCCTTCCTTCCCAAGGGTGGGAAGTTTCATCGGCTTCTCATTATTATGTTCTGCATGATGGTCAAATTGGAGACAAGCTCTTGAAGACACAGATCTCTGTCTAATCTGTTTCTAAAAGGTATGGCCTTAAAAATGGTGTGCATTTATGGCGGTTAATTTTGTTGTACTTTGTTATTAAGAGGAGATGATGTTAATACCAAATGAGTAATAAAAAATCAATTAAAATCATTTAGTGAAATTAAAGCACTGACAAGTTCATAATGGCTTTTCTGGTTGTTAAATGAGATTGACATGGATTAACACTGGGTAATGGACAGAAGTGTGCTGAATTTACTGAAGTATATTTCCATTAAAATGACAGCTGTGTACAGGAGCCCTGCACCCAGCCGTTTAGTTATGGGGCCCATGAGTGTGAAGGAGAGAACTAATCAAATAAGACAGTTTGTACTTCATTTTAATTAGGTAAATTCCCCTTCACGTTTTAATCACACAAACTTTGTCATGGATGGTGTAGAACCACGTGATCAGCCCATCTTATTGTCTAACTCAGGTTTCATTCTCTAAGTTATTTTTTTAAATAAACTTAGTTTAAGCCTTTTGTGTTAGATTATATATTCCGAATTAAAATCTTTAATGGAAATAGTTTGTCAACTATCATTTCAGTGTTTGAAATTTTTGTATCATAGATTCCCACAAGTCATCTTTACAGAAATATGCTGAGAAATCATATAGTACAATTTGCTGCATAAATATAATCTCGTGTAAGGGACTTATATCAGTGAAGGTGTTTAGTTGCAGAAATAATAGCATACATTTTAAAAAATAAATTTTATTAGAAAAGTTGTAGGTTTACAGAAAAATCATGCAGAAAATAAAGAGTTCCCATACACCTCTCCATTATTAACACTGCATTGTGTGGTACCTTTGTTACAGTTGGAGAAACAGTATTATTATAATTGTACTATTAACTGCATAATTACAGTACTATTCATTATTTGTGTTGTATAGTCCTGTGGTTTAAATTTTTTTTTATTCTAGTAACATATGTACAACCCAAAATTTACCCTATTAATCACATTCAAACATATAATTCAGTGTTGTTAATTACATTCACAGTGTTGTGCTGCCATCACCACCATCCTTTACCAAATCCCATCACCCCAGAAAGAAACTCTGTACTAATTAAGCATTAACTCCCCATTCCCTACACCACCCTGGCCCCTGGTAACCTGTATTCTGGTTTCTGACTATGAACAATTTGCTTATTCTAAGTATTTCATATTATTGAGATTGTACAATATTTGTCCTTTTTTGTCTGACTTATGTCACTCAACATGTCTTCAAGGTTCATCCATGTTCCTTTTTATGGCTCAATAATATTCCATTGAATGGATATACCACATTCTGTTTATCCGTCCATCTGTTGGTGGACACTTGTGTTGTTTTCACCTTTTGGCAATTGTGAATAAACCAGCATAATTGATTACGATTCTAGAATATGATTTCTGAAGACCAATAAAGGCTTTTTAGCTTCATGTGTTGCTTGTTTTTTTTTTTAATTTTTTTTTAATTTTTAAAGGAGCTTTAGATTACATAAATGTTACATAAAAAATATAAGGGATTCCCATGTACCCCACTCCCTCCTCCTCCCACAGTTTCCCACATTAGCAATGTCTTTCATTAGTGTGGTATATTTGTTACAATTGAGGAACACATGTTGAAACATTGCAACTAACCATGGACTACAGTTTACATTATAGTTTACACTCTGTCCCACACAATTTTGTAGGTTATGACAAAATATACAATGGCTGTCTCCATCACTGAGTGTCATGCAGGACAACTCCAGTGTCCTGAAAATGCCCCCATATTACACCTCTTTTTCCCTTGCCCATCCCTCAGGACCTCTGGTAGCCATTGCCTTTATATCAATGGTAAGAGTTCTTCCATTACTAGAATAATAATAAGTCTATATTAGAACAATAATAAGTCAACTCTAGTCCATTGTTCATTCCCCAT
This sequence comes from Chaetophractus vellerosus, assembly GCA_004027955.1. Classification (NCBI taxonomy): domain Eukaryota; kingdom Metazoa; phylum Chordata; class Mammalia; order Cingulata; family Chlamyphoridae; genus Chaetophractus; species Chaetophractus vellerosus. Next base: position 6,629 of record PVKH010044742.1, on the reverse strand, counting down.
TCTTGAAGATTTTGGGATGGTAATGCCCACTTTGCTCCTAATTTAGAGGGAGCTTAGATCCCATGGGGCAGATGGATGGAACTATCTTCGTTATAGTTGCAGGTACTCTGTGTTCCTTGAGATGAGCATTGTCCATCATCTCCTCATTAGTTGTCCTGGGTGAGTCCAATGAACTGGAAAGTAGGTGTTACAACTCTGCTGAAATTTAGGGCCTAACTGGCACATGAACAGACCAAAAATTTAAGTCTCTGGGACATATATTTAACAAGTATAGTGCAATTTATGGGTTCAGATAAAAGGGTCAGAAGAGCCATTTGTAGAGAACCTATAAATGAATCTAACTGTAACACTGGGGAGTATAGATTCCAAAGTAAGGTCCACTGACAGAATGCTGAATTCCTGAGCTATCTGCCCTGTATATAGTTTCTGGATGTCTTTAGAGCCCTCAGGAACCCCGCTATTTGAGGCACTGTTTACTGTGGCAGTCAGTAAGATCCTGCTGAGAATTGTATAAGTGTAACTTCTGGAATGACCTCCCAACTCACTTTGAAATCTCTTAGCCATAAAAACTCATTTGTATTTACCATTTTCCCCTCTTGGTCAAGGTCTTTTCCCAGATGCATTGCTAGTTGTCACTTGGTAATAATCCCTCGGTGCCAGGGAGGCTCATCCCCAGGAGTCATGTCCTACGCTGGGGGAAGATAACGCATTTATATGCTGAGCTCGGCTTAGAGAGAGGTCACATTTGAGCAACAAGGAGGCTTTCAGAAAGTAACTCTTAGGCCATATATAATACTAGGCTAAGTTTCAATTTCACAAGAACAGGTTCATAAGTACAATCATCAATATCAAAGGCCTGGTGTAATGGTCTGTCTTCATTCACTAGGCAATGCCCTTGTATTCAGGGTATATTGCAGTGTGGGTATAATGGAATTTAGATCTTTGTTGGTTCATTTGATTTTTGCTTCACTAGATTATTAGATGCAGGCAGGTAGATATTCAAGATTTATTATACTTGTCGGTTATAACCAGCATTACATTGTTTAAAGTCATAGAATTTTCTTCTACTTAAATGTACAGCATGTATAGCATGCAATTTTTTTAGTTGATATAAATAGACATAATTTACAAAGTTTGTAGCAGCCTCTGAGATTTGATTCAGTAAAGATTTTTTTATGTATGGCTATCTGCAAAATAGTGTGCTAAAGCACAAGGAAGATACAGAGATGAATTTTTAAAAAGTGGCCCTGCTTTTAAGGCCAATTTAAAGAATAGTACAAAGCATTAGGAAGTCAGTTCTACACAGAGGTAAAATTGTTTCAATTGAGAAATCAGAGAAGGCCTGACACTTGGCATTTGAGCTCAGCCTGAAATAAGAATTTTGGTGCATAGAAAATGGGTGGAAGGATCCCTCCAGGCTGAGCTGAGCTTGAGCAAGGGCATAGAGGAGAGAGTCCTTGTTGCACTCAGGGGCTGCAGGAGAACTTTGAGTAAAATATAGGGTGAATGGAGAGAGGACTTTATTTAGTAGGAAATGAGCCTGGAAGCCGCGCACACCTGAGGAATGACACTCCTGTTAGTAGCATATTACCTGTGGGACTGGGGGCAGGGAGGACTCTACAGTAGCTGATAGGCCCCAGTTGGCTGAAAAAAGTATCCAGGGAATTGCAGTAACTCAGGGCCTTATTAGGCTGTGTGTTTCAGAAGACTTTGATGAGCGGGTGAGCCCACCGCTTTGGAGTTAGGTGGAGCTGGGTAGCAACGCTGGTCCCAGCTCTAACTAGCCACTGTATGACTTTGCACAAGATACTTGTGCGAGAATGAACACTGGAACCCAGTTCTTCCCTGTTAGGGAATTATACTTCCACAGCCTGGTTGCGCCTTCACCTTGGCCGTCTGACTTGCTTTTGCTAATGAGGTATTAAGGGATGTTCTGCTATCAGAGGCCTGGGTGTGCTTAGCCTGGTACCCAGGCAAGTCGCCCTGAGAAAATGTGCTCTGGCGCTGCTGTCCCTTTCACCTGGGCCCCAGAGCGAGAGATGCGGAACAGGTGCCAACTTCAGTCCAGAGCCACACGGCGCCGAGCACAGCCCGGATCAGCTGAGCCTCAGCCACGCGTGCGGCTCAGCCAGCGTGCAGGATCGTGAGAGAGAAAAAGAACCAGAACCGCTGAGATGTCGGGTGCCGTTATGTAGCACGCTTGTGGCTACAGAGATCTAACACAGCGGAACCTCTCTGTACCTGTTTCCTCCTCTGTAAGGTGGGCACATTGTCCCCTTCCTTTCCTTTGACTCATAGTAAGCAAGCAAGAAATACATTGTAGCCATTTTAATAATTAAGATATATACACATAAAAAGGGCACACTTTGTGCACAGTGGGAAATTAACCACGTGAAGAGGAAGAAAGAAAATAACTTATGCTGTACTGTTATTGTGTCTACTGCTGTAAACCAGTTACTGTCCTGGTGCTTCCCACTGATTATTTAACATGTGTTCCTGGGAGCCTGCTGTGTGACCGGACTGGATGTACAGCGATGTGGCAAAGCAGGCGTGGGCCGGCACGGGGCTTCAGTGACTGTCACCTGTTTAGTCTGCGCATTAACCTACGAGGTGCCTATTTTGCAATGAGAAGACCCAGGCTCAGGGAATATGTCACTTAGCTAATATAGCCAGTGCAGATACCTAACTAGTTCCACTCCCTGTGCTGCCTCTTCTGGGACACTGGAGAGCTGACAATGGTGGCATTTCTCTGGGATGCAGCTTAGATGGCATTCTCTGGCCAAAATTGACTCCTGATTCCTTGACATCATCATCCCTGGATGACTCTTAATTAATGGGCTAATGAAATGGGAATTTATTGATATATTTTAAATGCAGAAAGTTAAATAAATGCAGAAAGCTTTCAAATGTATACATTTAAAATAATCAAACAACTCTTCCAGGAATGAAGTTAAAAGAGCTAGTTCTCTGTCTTGTATCAAATACCATCATTAAATTAAGGTTCTTGCCGGAAAGTAAAATCTGTCATACCTGTCTGCTAATAGTCGATTAGTTGCATACTACAGCACGAAGCCAGCCTAAGGTTTGTGCATATGGAAATATGTATTTTAAAAGTTTATTTTATGTATTCCACCCGCAGCTTTGGTTTTCCTCTTACTTCTTGTTTACTTATTTATCAGTCTTATATGTTAGTGTTCTTGTGCCTGTTTTCTAGTTTATACTTTGAGAGGGAAGGACTCTGTTGCTGAGGATAGCAGGCCATCTTTGTGGTGAATATATCGTGTGACTTGCTTGTTTAAAATTGACTTCTGTATTGAGCCATCACTTAATACACTAAGGGCACAGAGCTTGTATGTATGACACATGTATGAACCTGTGTAACCACAGCTCACACCAAGCTCTGTACTATTTCCAGCTCCCCAGCAGGCTCCCTTGTGCATCTCCCCTAGCCATGCCTTTCTCTCCCCCAAGGTAACCACTCTACTATTTTCTGTCATAGAATTATTTTGCCTGTTTTTGAACTTCACGTGATCAGTTATATATTCAGTTATATATTCTTATGTGTTTGGCTTTTTTCCCCCACACATTATATCTGCATTTCTTTTTTTTTTAATTGTAGTGAGGTATTGTATTGTATGACTAGCCTACAATTTATACATTCTTCTGCTGAAGGACATTTGAGTTGTTTACAGATTTTTGGCAATTATGCATTTTGTATGTAATTTTTGACGAACATAAATATTTACTTTTTTCAGTATACACTCAGGAATGAAATTATTGGGTGTATTAGTCACCCAAAGGGGTGCTGATGCAAAATACCAGAAATCTATTGGCTTTTATAAAGGGTATTTATTTGGGGTAGAAGCTTACAGTTACCAGGCCATAAAGCATAAGTTACTTCCCTCACCAAGTCTATGGCCATGTGTTGGAGCACGATGGCTGCTGACATCTGCTAAGAGTTCAGGCTTTCTGGTTCCTCTCTTCCTGGGGCTCCATTTCTCTCCAGGCTCAGCTCTTCTGTTTCCTCCACGAGGTCAGCTGTAGACTATCAGGCTAATGGCTCTGTCTCTCTCCCTGGGGCTTGTGCTATGTCTAAGGAGCCGTCTTTATTCCTCTGTGTTCTACTCCTGTGTGTTCACTTCCTGGGCTCCAGCTCAAAACTCCAGCATCAAAAAAAACCCTCCAACTCTGTCCTTTGCCATGTCTTTATCTGTGAGTCCCCACCCACCAAGGGGCGGGGATTTAACGCCCTACTGACGTGGCCCAATCAAAGCCCTAATCATAATCTAATCAATTGAAAGTGATACCCTGACAGACCAGGTTACAAACATAGTCTAGTAACTATTTTTGGAATTCATAAACAATGCCAGACTGCTACACGGGGTAACAGGGTGTGTACGTTGTACTGAGCAATTTTCCAAAGCCGTCGTACCAGATACGGCTGTCAGTGTAAGATAGCTCAGTTTCTCTACAGCCTCACGAACACTTGTCTATTGATTTGGTTTTAAAATACTGTGGTCACGCCCTCTTGAAGACTTTTATGGAGTTGTTGAGTGACTCTGCTGACAGCAATAATTACCACATGCTTTCCCCTTATGATTAGATCCTTGGTTTCCATGCTGTTCCCAGCAAGCCCTTTCTGTAAGTTGCCAGAGACTATTCTCGTACGGCATTCTGCTGTAACGTTCAAAATGTTTGGATGCTGAGGCTGAGTTACTGTGCTTATAATTGTATTTGTTTTTTCCTGGACAGTGCCTCAAGACCAAATGTGGTTTTTTTTAACAAGTCAATTTTATTGATACATATTAATAAAGCATAAATCCATCCAAAGTGTACAATCAATAGTATTTGGTGTCATTACATATTTGTGCATTCATCACTTCATTCTTACAGCCCTTTCACTATTCCAATAATAATAATACTAATAAACAAAAAACATACAAAACTCATCACCTCTCAATGTCTCTGTTCCCCTGCTGTACATAGCTGCCATTCTGTTACCTTCTCTCTATTGGTATTTATATGTTGTAAAAATAGTCTTATATATGCAATATCACCTATATTCGCTTTTATATGAGGTTTTACTACATTATACAGTCCCCTGTTACAGCTTTTAGCTTTCCTTCTAGTAATATGTATGACCTTCAACTTTACCTTTCAGCCACTGTCACAAATACCATATGCTTTCACAACATGTTGATTTCCAAAGATTTCCAAACAACCATTTTACTAATTCTGCACAGATTAACCCTCAGCTTTCCATTCTCTACCCTCCTCCTGTTTTTTGGTGACCTATATTCTAATTATTAACTCCATGAGTTAATACAAAATATTTAGTTCACAATAGCACAGTCATACTGTTTGCCCTTTTGTGTCTCGCTTGTTTTACTCAACATAATGTCCTCCAAGTTCATCCATGTTCAGACATGTTTTTTTGAGGCCAGGTTTTGTACTAAGGAAATAAAGAGAGCCACTATGCCTTGAAACCACGTTTCATTGTCTTCCTTTGCACTCCACCAAGGAAAACCCTGTTAGTTGCTATGATATTTGCATGTTTGTGATAGTAGCAGAAAGGTGGGCATGGCCCTAGCCCTCTGTCACTTTTACTGGCACCCAGTAACTTCCTCAGCTCCAGCACCCTGAAACCTGCAGAAATTTAGCTTGGTTCGTAACTTTTTTGTTCTTACAATTGTAGTATGGGTTTCCCTTGGCTATGTGTTTTACTTGCACAAATATGGTTTCTCTGACTTCTGCCTGCCCTGGCTCTGCAGGGCCTCTCATTGCTCTCCTCAGCTCTAGGAGTCTCGTGGGAAGTTGTGCTGCCGCCGCGTTCATATTCGGTCCCCGAAGCTGAGGAAAATTGGCGCCAGCGCCTCTGGGTGGGATTATTCCCTGGGCCCAGGGTGCCTGCGGAAGCGGGGTTCAGAGCAGCCTCCCCAGCAGCTGCGCCCTCCTGACACCCGCGGTTGCCTGGGCCCAGGGACCGTCCTCCTCCGCGGTTGGGGCGCTGGGGCGTGGGAAGCTTCTTGCGTCCTCCTCAGGCCCAGTCGCCTCGGCTTCCTCTGCTCTCCTCCGGGGTTCTGATCCCGAGGCGGTGAGGCAGAAGGCCCAGCTGACAGACTGGGGGGGCCTGTGGCAGGGGAGTGTGGAGGGCGACGAGGGGAGCCCGTGTCCTCTGTTTCAGTGTTTTGTGGCTGCAAGTGCTTGCTAGGCCGGCTGACTCCTTTGTGCACCCGCTACATTTTTTTTGCATTAAGGGGAATAATAGGGTGGTGGAGAAATGAGGCATTGTTTCTTGAGGTGAAAGAGAATTGAGGGGAACAGAATCCTGTGATTTTACACTGAAAAAGACAGAATAGGCGCCCAGGAGGAGGCAGTTGGCTCAAGCCGCTTGAAGGACTTCCCAGCGCCTCACTGCCGAGGTCATCGCCGCTCCAGGCCTTGCTTTCCAGGCAGTTTGTGGGAGCACAACCGAGAGCCACCCCGGCTCGGGAGGCAGGCGCCTTCTCAGTGGCCGCAGGGCTGTGGTTTCTGGTTGAGGGGCCCTGGCCCTGGTACCTGTGGCCTGTGAAGACAGTACTTGGGTCTCTCGTTCCTGAGGGTGGAAGGCTGGGACTCAGCATGTGTTT